>JASSUY010037148.1:23398-54785 GCA_032466535.1 Forpus xanthops
AGCTAAAAATCCAAAACACAGTGCTACACCAGCTACTACTTAAAGAAAAATGACTGCTGCTGCTGAACCCATGACAGGAGTGAAGGGGAGGACTTTCTGCATATTTTATATCAAAAGAAGCCCCTTTACTCCCATTAGTCAGACCCTCTCATACTCATCACTTTCAGATACAACAACATGGAAACAAGTAAGGAGAGGGTGCCTATAGCCCTCTGACAGTTGTTTAAGATGCTTGGCCTGCTCTTTCAGAATTGGCAGTCACCAGTTATTAAGTTTCAGATAGAGTGTGCTACTACAAGAGCTGTGAGAGTACTTAAGTTGTAAGGTGCTCAGTGCTGTTACATAGCTACTGCTGTTACCTAGAACTTTTCCCTCCTACCAGGTCTCTATAATTGTACCCCGTTTCTAAAGCCACAATTACTCTGTTACAGTATGTGATCCAGTGATGGGTGACAAATGGAATGGAGAAGGCTCTATGGTGAGTACTTGCCTGTTTGGATTCTCTGTATAACGAGTATTTGCTATGTAAAGATGTATAAAGATTTACTAATTTTAAACACCAAACCTAAGCTGCTTTACCTAACTGTGGATTTGGATCCCAGCATCAAGAAAGTTTGTTCTTTAATTTCCTGTATTTGAATGAGTTTAGTATTAGAATGACGGCTCTACAGCCATGAGATTATTTCTAACTGTTGAGCAACAAGGTGGAATACAGACCATGTCACCAGGAACATATCCCTCTGCTCCCCATTTTTGTCTCATCTGTCAGGAGATCTGTTTTGGCGGATAGCCCAGCTGGCATTATCAGTGATCATGTGAATTGACATACCACTTCAGCTTAAATGAATATGACTTATTTTGTGTGAGATCCAACAGCTGTAAGGCATGGGGCTATGATCAGTGACAGAAGGGTTCTGTGTGACAATACCAGCCTGCATACTGACAAAGAAGTATTCCTTTCTGATTAAAACTAGCAAATAGTTGCAGTAAAAATCCAGTGTGGGAAGAGATCAGCAATAGTGATTTCTTCTGTCTTAGCTAGTCATGCACTATGAATTCTGCTTTGTTACTGTACCTTTCTACAGTTTACCTGCTCATAAAGCATTACCTACTGGTCAACATTGTTGGGGTTGTATCTGTTGCTTATACAATTGGAATGAGAGACAGTAACACAGGGGCTCATGGAATCATAGAATGGTTTGTGTTGGAAGGAACCTTAAAGATCATTCAGTTCCAAACCCCCTGCCATGGACAGGGAGATCTTCCACTTGACCAGGTGGCTCAAATCCCCATCCAGCCTGGCCTTGAACACTTCGAGGCAGTGTTGGGGCAGCCACAGCTTCTCTGGGCCTCAGTACCCTCACAGTGAAGAATTTCTTCCTAATGTTTAATCTAAGTCTTCTCTCTTCCAGTTTAAAGCCATTACCCCTTGTCCATTCATTACATGTCCTTGTAAAAAGTCCTTCTCTGGAGTTCCTGAGACTAACAGAGAAAAAAGATTGGACAAAAGAGGGTTCTGCCAGAGAATGTCGCTACTAGTAAAGAATGAACTTCTGCTACAGGTTTTGTTAAACTGAGTTACAGCAGGACTCAGGATGGCGAGGTGATCCCTGCATGCAATCTAACCTGAACTCCTAGCTGAGCTCCAGTGCGTACCAAAGCAGCTGATGCTTTTCGGCTTTGAGTCTCAAGAACATACAGGCTTTGTGGACTCCTGTGACATCTTAGTTTGTCACCTGCTTAGACAACTGATACCCCTTTGCTGATGGGCTGTATGACAGCATGAATGGTAGTTGAGGACAGGAAGAGTTGCAGTCCAATATCTCAGATGCTGCTGACAACATCTGATGATGTTCCTTCTCCCCTAGTATGTGCCCAAGGATCTTCTCCCAGTCTACAGGGACAAAGTTGTACCTGTTGCTGATATAATTACTCCTAACCAGTTTGAAGCCGAGTAAGTACTTATTTCCTTTTATTGACAAACAAACTTGAGGTAAAAGCAGGGGAAACTGATTTTATTCTTTTATTTTGTCTCAGTATAGTTTATTTGTGTCAATATATTGCTATACGTATGTATGTATTCAAGGAAAAGCTTTATTGTGTGTCAGAATATCAAAACTGTTTGGCTCAACCCCCTAAAATTAGATTCAGAATTGCCACCATGGGAACGTGTTGTAGGAGTTAAGAATTTAAATGTCCTGCTTGTGCTGTCTACATAGCTGTGATTCTTTGGTCAGGGGATAATCTCCCTAAGGGGAGGAAGCAGCTGCATGGGAGATGAAAAGAAGACATTTGTGGTGGAATTCTATGATCCAGGCATCTCTACAGGAAGCAGGTTAGGACTGGTGTGAGTTAGGATGGCTTCAGAAGCGCTGTGTATCTCTGCACGTATCTTTTAAAGACAGTGGTCTGGTACAGCAGACCTTGTAGCTCTGTAGCCTTTAGGCCTGTATGGTGCAGCCCAAGCTTTCCTGCTTTCAAAGAGTAAACAAAGCGATCATTGCCTGGAGAGCTTGTGCTCTTTTAAGATTTGTATTTCATTCTCAGGTTACTCACGGGCAGGAAGATTCACACAGAAAAAGAAGCTTTAGAGGTAAGTACTCAAGGGATAAGATGTATATGATCTCTTTTGGAATTCCTGCCTGCAATGCTGTAGTTTACTGTTTGTCTTCAACCTTGAAGTCACTTTGGCCTCTATCCTTTCCCTCCATTTATCATTAAAGCCCATGCACACCAGGCACAAACCACTCTAAAGTTCTGGTGTCAGGCTCCTAGAGAAACTTCCCGGAAGAACCACAGATAAGGACATTACAATGGTAATGGGTAGATACGTGTGAGTTTCTTTTCCTGCGGCATGAGAGGGGTAGCAGCAGAACAGGCTGTGGAAACGCAGTGGTGGGAGTGAAAAGCCGTGGTGACCCTGAGCACTAGAAACCTGCGTGAGTCGCTCCCTCTGCTGCCCACAAGCGAGTCGTGCAAAAGCAATGCTGAGTGTTAAGGCAGACGTTTCTCATTCTGCCACGTTGCAAGGAAGAGGGCTTACCAGCAAATTCTTATAAGTATTGTTGAATACACTTCGAATCTCTTCCTGACAGTGCTTGTTGTTGCTCTGTTTCTCTTCCTTAAATTGACTCAAAAGGGGATGAGACCTGGGTTGCAAAGGAATAGGGTGCATAGCTGAGAAACCAGACTGGGAGTGATGCCCTTCAGGTACTTCCTGGTGTAAGACAGACAAATCTGCAGAACTGACGGCTGCTGTCATCACCATACAGAGATGATAGATTGCCTGCAAATATACTGCATTGAGGTGTAAAGATTCACCCTTTTAAGCAAACTGAGGAAAATAAAAAGCTGCGTGGCTTGGTGGAGAAGGACAAAATAGGAATATGGTTTTACTGGTGTCTTGAGAAGGGCTGAACTCTTTGTTTTGTTGACTGATCGAGTGCTTTCGTAATGGGCTGATGTTATTTTTTCCAGTTTGGTTTCGAACTTCAAAGGGACACAAAATCTTTAAACAAACGGCAGCTGCAGTGGCACCCTGGAGAGTAGCTGGGGTCTGTAGACCCAAATGTTTGTTGTTTTTTTCCTTCAGCAACATCATGCAGCATGGACTGATTACCATCTCGGGACTGAAGCAGCTCCAGCTCTTTTAACTATCTTTACACCCTCACCCCCCTGCAGTTTTAAGACTACAGCACTGCTGGGTGAGGCTGATTAAACTGTGCTTCATGCCACTAGCTGCTAACTGTGAAACCTGTTTTTTTGATTCTGATCCTCACCAGCGGAATCACAGTCTGAAGAACAATGCTATTAGCTGTACGGCTATTAGTTATAAGTTTGCATATTTCAGCTGTGAACACAAGTTGCATGTAGTAAATAATACAAGTTAGTTTTCTGATGGTCTGATTCATGTGATCTTACTTATAACGAGTTCAAAAAAAATACTCTTCTAAAGAGATAGAATTATACTTAGGAATGGAAGCATTTTTAGAATAGTTGCTTTCAGGATATTATTCTAATGTCTCCTAGCTGCATGCCATATATAGGTCATAATAATCCATTCTGGAATTTATTCCCTCTGGAGGTGATAGGAATTCTGCATCTATTTCCATGGTGACATGCTTTCATTCCTTTCTTTAGCAAAACAGTGGCAACAGTATAGTCTTCTAACATAAAATTAAATATGATGAATTATTAATGTAGAAGTGGCTAAGTCCTACAGTTAGGAATAGTGGTGATTAGGTCCTTGGTGAATTGTGACTAAGAAATACAATGGAGTTAATTGTTACCTCACAGGTTGATTATGTCAGCATAAGCTGGTGGATTGCCTACTTCTTTTAAAACCCAGCTGATGTCTGTGCAAAGAGGTCTGACAGCTGAAGAAACTTGGAGGCTTAGGCAAGAAAGAAAAGCAATAGAGAATTAAAAAATAGCAGAAATAAATCTTTATCATTCAGCTGCTCCTGAATCATAGCTAGCCTGAAAGTATTTTCGGTTAAACTCTTTTGGGAGTATTAATATTTTATCTGTGTGTTATGCTAAAATCATTACTGAAGTAATTCTTTCTTCTGTGAAATTGAAATCACTTCTGTGGCAATTGATCATGATGTCAGAAGTAGAGTATTAATGAATTTAAGTGAGGCAAACACAGAGGGAAACACACTTGCAAAGGAACAGAATTTACAGGTGTAATTTAGGGTTTGGAACAGAATGAGAAAAGACTGTGACAGACACGTACTTGTGCCTCTGATTTAGCTTTTTAACTCTTCATTTTTGCTAGCTGTTGGGGTAGTAGCTAAATGAGACTTCATGACTTGGAGTTGTGACTTTTCTAGCACCTGAGCTGCCATCTTGAAACACCTGCATGCATCTGTATATTTATTCTCTTATCCTTTTGATAATGCATTTTGAAAATGTGATGTAGACAAAAAATTCTGATCACATCTGAAGCAGAGTATTCTTTTCAGAGCAGCATCTGAAGATAATATAAAGATGCTTGTGTATTTTAACAGGCATGTTCATTTTAATGCAGATGTTCTCATTCTACTTCTTCAAATAATTTCCCCTAATTCAATGAATTCTTTTGAGTAGAAACACTCTTTTTCTGTTTATACAGGATGCCAAAATAAGGTGCTTGTCAAAAATCCTTAGTACTATGAATGATGCAAAGTTTAGTCAACACACTTTGTAGTGGTGATTAAAAGTGGTGATTTCTGCCTTTTTGCACATGGAAAGGTAATGGATGTGCTCCATGCCATGGGACCAGAGACTGTGGTGATCACAAGCTCAGATCTACAGGCACCTCTAGGAAACGACTACCTAATTGCTCTGGGAAGCCACAGAAAAAGTAAGTCACAAACTCATTCATTAAACTGTGGTGTTTTTTAACCTGTTCTGTGCTTTCAGTTACCTTTTAAGTAATTTCACCAAATGCATCTATAGTACATGGAAGGCACTTATAGTGAACAACTAAGTGAACTACTTCTCCTACAGTAATATTAGAGAGCAGTAGTTCCCTTGGCTCACTGTGGGAAGACAAGCTGGGAGCTGAACTTGATCATAGCACAGGCAGAGCACTGCCCTCACCAACAAGGCACAAGCCCACAGTGTCTGAGTATGATGAGCAGAACTGGGATGGTGATGGCGGACAGGTCCCATAGACAGTCCAATGGTTATTGGAGCAAAGGGAGAAAAAACAGGTCTGAGATTAACTGGAAAATCAAATTAGTAAGTCAGGACAGGAGGGCTCTACACAGGTATACCTACAACATAGCTGAAGCAAGGATGCTTGTGCCTGGGCCTGAGCTTTTGTTCAGCTGCTGGGCAAGTGAGCAGAGAGTACTTAGGTGGAGGATGTCCTAGGTGAGGTTGATTAGGGTTGTTAAAGCCTCTAGTAATGACCCTGACAAACAGTAATGATATTAAACAGGAATTTTGAATGCTGTGAATGCTTCTGTGAAAATTACACTGCCTTGTTAGTGAATTGATCCTTCCTGATAGATTGTTAAATGTCCTTCTATGTCTTATTTATATCCCCTTCTATATTGTCATGAAGGTGCACAGTGTGTATGGACTTGATGTTTTTACCCACAAAGGGCATAGTTATGTGGGAATGGTATATGACCTCTTTTTCTTGTTCATGTAAGGGATTTAAATGTATCACATTCTGGACTGCTGAGAGACTGAAGAAGTCTTGATATTTAAAACAGATCCCACTAAGAATCAGTCAGTGGGTCTTACACTCAGTATATGGATTAAGTTACCTTCTAGCACTCAGGTCTGGAATAAGTCTGGTCCTTTCAATGGCGATTACAATATGCAACATGGAACAGATCTGCTGATGTCTGCAGCTGCTCTTATGCCTCCGTACAACCTGCAGATACTCTAGATTATGGTTTGGAATACCTCGTCTAGGGTTCAGCCTTCTCCATAAATATGCGGTTTCCCAAGCAAGCTGCTGCTGCTATCTAAATGAAAATAGGTGGCTCCCAGTCCTACGTGAAAATAAAGGTTCTAGCTACCTGCTCCCTCTTAAGTGAAATATGTACAGTATATAAGTTGTAAAAGCTATCCCAACTTGGCAAAGTTTTGAAAGGTAGCATCTTTTAGAAGAGCTGGTACAAAGTTTACAGAAATTCTTAGCATCTTTACATTGCAGATAACAAAGGAATTCAAATCTAGTAACCACTTTTTAATTATAGTCAATGCTATTGTATTAATTGCTGTGTCTGTTACTTAATTGTCTGTTTTATTTTAGCTAAAGCAGATGGTACCAAGATGACACAAAGAATTCGAGTGGAGTCTCCTAAAGTGGATGCTGTCTTTGTTGGAACGGGAGACCTGTTTGCTGCTATGCTTCTGGCATGGACACATAAGCATCCAAACAATTTGAAGGTTGTGAGAGAAGTTACTTACGTCTCTTCAAGCTTAGAATTTATTTTTCCTTTATTACTTTTAATCTATGACATTATTTAAAGATGCATTTCTATTTGACAAATAAGATGCTCTTCTCAAGAGAGACAGAGACTGCATGCATATATGTAATTATATTTTTACCCTCACTTCATCATAAGCACTAAAATCAATTTATCGGATACATTATTCTGACTCTTTCCCTTTAAACACATAAAGTACATAGAGGCATTTGATTTCTAATACCTGTTTTGGAAGAAGTAAGAGTCTAAATTTTTTTCCCCAAACTCTGCATTACATGGTTATCGTCCTGTTTGTGACTGCTCAGTCATGTTTGCCTCTTAATAGCAGTGGTTTTGAAATAATAATATTAACTAGGCAGCTGGAATTTTACTAAAACCTGAATATGTTATGTTAATGCAGGTAGCATGTGAAAAGACTGTGTCAGCCATGCAGCATGTTCTGCAAAGGACCATTAAGAGTGCAAAAGGTAATGAATTCATATTTTGTTGCCTTATTCTGTCTGGATTTACATCAGAAGAAACATTTAAAGAGATTTCTGGGTTTCCTGGCTAAAGATAGCCCTCGGTGTAGAAGCAGGCAGAGGATTTACAGAACGAGAGCTTCACAGTCTTGTTCCTTACTGTGTCCTCTAAGATTTTTGATTTTTGACAACACCTGACTGAAGATGTCACTGTTCAGCTTGTAGTGGGACTGCAGCCAGGCTGACTGCACTTGACTGCTTTGCAAAACAGTGGTGGAAGAACTTGAGGAAATGCTGAGTTTGATGTGCAGGACAGTTTCTGTTTTAAGTGTGGCTTGCTCACTTTCCCTTGGAGTGTGTGTGTTTAGTATTGAGAAGGGATTATCAACTAATAATAAACTGTTTGCTGTGTTGGCCATGTGAGAAGAGATTTTTTCAGGTTTCTTTCTTTTTTTTTTTGCCTTCTCTCCCCTTGGAGTTCCCATGCCTTTCAGTTCTTAAAGAGGTCCAGATCTTCTTGGAGCATATCTCTGTCACTTTCTAATTAACAGCTGAGCTGTGTTTCTTTTCTGGAGAGGGGTGATAGGAAATCACAGTGCTGACCTGGATCCTCCACCTTAGAAGCTAAGGGTTAGTAAGGGAGACTGGAGAAGTGAGGAGGGTAAAAAAAATAGTGGGGTAACAGAACAGTGCAGCTTGCTCTCTTTTCACACTGCTATCTTTAACGACATTTTGATGTACTCTTTCTAGCACAAGCTGGAGAAGGAAATAAACCAAACTCAGCCCAGCTGGAACTGAGAATGGTCCAAAGCAAAAAGGACATAGAAAACCCAGAGATCATAGTGAAAGCCACCGTGTTATAAAGGTTGTATGTCTCCAATAACGCACAATGTATTGATGTCCTCATTTCTTTCCTGTAAATTGTAATATTTGCCTTAGATCTGTGACAGAAATCTGACTTTCATGAAATAGTGCCCAGCATAGGCAGATATCCACTCTCAAACATATGTGCTGGCCTTGCTCAGTTTTAAAAACAAGCTGGTGTGCATTGAAGCATATTGCCAGGCATCAAAATGGCTGTCAAATTCACGTGGTCTGTGTAATTACCCAGGGCAAGAGAGTACAATGTTCACAATGTTCCTGCCTTGCCAAAGACTTTAGATGTGAATTTGCTAGTGGCATGCTTGACTGACTGGAAAATATTTTTCAAGATGGCATCCAGTGCCAATGGAGCTGGCTCCATGCTCCCTTTTCCTGGAGGTATCTGGTTACCTACCCGGGTATTCAGTATCTCAGCTGCTATGAAACTAAGCAGGGTTAAAACTATACACAAGGTTCTGATTGTGTGTAGGAGTACTTTGAAGATGTTTGGCATTTTAAGTTCTCTGAAGTGACCTTGAGGAGTCATTCACATTACTGATAACTGCTCCTGTTTTCTTGTCTGTGAAAAGCTGCACAGTTTCAGTTTTTGCAGGTACTGGCTGCTTATTTCTGATGTCTGTGGGCACCCACATGATTTTCTTTTAAAAGCTGCTCCAGAAATGTCTTCATTAATATCAATTCAATTGTACTGATTAGAAGTTTGTAGTTCTACCTCTGAGGCCAGGCTTGATTCTTTGTTTATTTTTATCTAAGGATAGGCATTCTGTAAGGACAAAAGAGAAAGCAGCTCTTGCCCTGAAAGCTGACTACCCTGGTTTGTTCTTCATGGGTGGATGCATTTACAAACTACCTAGGGCACTTCCATTGAGCAGTATGGGCAGGCTTATCAATGAAGCAATATTGTAAAAGTAGTATTTGTAATTTACTAAACCTTACTGAACTATGTATGTTTACCAAATGCAGTGAAACATACAACATAAACTTGTTCATAATGTCTCTGCAGCCTACACTGATTAGAGAGGACAGAAATGTGTTACTATTAATGCATCTTTATTTCAAAATTCTGCTTCATAAGATTCAAAATTGGATTCTTAATAATTTCAGCATCCTGTACTTCACAGGCAGATATGGTGACAGTACTGACCATGTGTACTTCCATGTGATTTCTGTCCGAAACTGAGGTTCTTGCTTTTCCCAAGATGAGGTCTAGTGTGATGCTAAAACCAAATTCAGTTGATGAGCTTTATTTGTTTAAGATGTAGAGGGAAATTAAAATTGCATTTCTATTTCCAGTGACATGAAGCAAATTTTTATTAGTGGAAAGGGCTGAATTTTCCTTGATTACTCGAGTATGCTCAGGAAATTCACTCTTGAGTATCTCCAAGATACTTTTCCTGGATCTTCCTCATCACACCTGCCTAACAGATAGTCTCACTTGCATAGCTTGGGAGTCCCCAGAAGAGCTGGTTTGGAGATTGCTTTGGCCACTGAAGTCTTCATTTATCCAACCATTTTTGTGGATTTTCTGCCATTGTAAAAGTCAATTGGTTTCACCTAGTTGAGGAGTAATTTATCCTTAAAGTGAATTTTTGGCTGAATAGATTTTTTAATTTTTTTTTTTTTTTTTTTTTTTTTTTGAGAAAGATTTCATAATTACTAATAATTTTTTGAAATCCCCTACATTTTTCATTTCATGAAGCAAATGAAACTTAAGAGATGATCATGTTTTGCAGTAAATGTAAGAGGGAAACTTTAGGCTTTCAGTCTCAACAACGAATAATAATTTTTTTCTTTCATGCATGTGACATTAAAAACAACATAAATTCATATGTTGTGGAACTTTTAAGGAGGGTGGAAACCCCAATAGAAACAGCCTATAGAATGTGACTCTACTGCCACCATTTTTAGTAACCACTGCCATAAAATAACTTTCTAGCAATAATAATTTCGGGGATGTGAACAGTTGGTAAATTATCAGTCTGTAGTAGAGATGAGCTCATTGCTGATAGCCAACATGGAAAAAGACATGAACTATCTTGACAGTGTATGTAAATATCTTATGGGAAGAAGTGAAGAAGGAGCCAGACTCTTCTCGCTGATGCCTAGTGAAAGAGTAAGAGGCAATGGGCACAAATTGAAATGTGGGAAATCACATTTAAACATTAAAAAAATACAAAACACTCTAAGGAGGATGGAACACTGGCGCAGGTTGCCCAGAGAGCGTGTAGTGTCTTCACCCTTTTAAATACCCAAAACCTGACTGAACATGACCCAGAGCAACCTGCTGTACTTGACCTTGTTTGTGCAGTGGGACTGGACTAGATTGTCTCCAGAGACCACTTCCAGCCTCAACCATTCTGTGATGCTGTGACGTACAACAAATTGCCTTTCTTTGTGGCACTGTATTTTTAAATTAATGCAAATAGTTTTTTTTCTTCCTGAGACACAAACTTCCAGATAGCTAGCATTAATAACGGAGGTAGCTAGGAGATAGCTCAGCATTAATAATTTGCCCCCTTTTTAGGTAAGCTGCTTTTTGCTTGGGCAGTTATGCTAGGAATGCAATTGCCTTTTTTGATAATTGAATTTAGTGAAGGTACTTAAATATTGTTGCTGGTGATGCATTCCAAGAGTTGAACACAAAAGGATTTTAACTGTTTATAGCACTGATTAAAGAAGTCTTGCATGCCATATTCCAAACATAACTGTGAGCTTATTTATCTTTTAAAATTACACTTATTTTATGTGGAAGCATATAATCCCTACCATACTCTTAGGAAGAAGGGATCTATATGCTGAACTTCCCCGTTTGTACATATCGTGATGGACTTTGTGGCATTATGCTTGACACCCTTACCCGCCTGGAATGTGTGACCCAGGAAGTGGATCCTGCTGCACTGTTTTCCTATAGCCAGGGCTGTGGATTGCCCAGCACTCCCTGCATTGACTTCATTGCCAGTCACTTAACACAGCCCAGCTTGGGAGTTGCATGGGGCCAAATTGAGGGCCATATGGTGGCCATCCCTGCTCTAGCGCAGTGCAAAATGTAGATTTCTAGTTGTTCACATCAGGGGATCAACAGGAGAGAAAAGCTCAAAATTGGCCTTTTTTTTTTTTTTTTTTTTTTTTTTTGTAAGAAGCAATAAATATTCACTGTCAAAGGAACCTTTCCTGTTGTGAGCATGTACTACAGAAAGCCCTTTTAGTAAATGTGAGATGGCACAATTTCTATTGCCACTAAAAAAAGTAGATTTTCACAAGGGAAGTGAGAGAAAGGCAAGGGCTGGCTTTCTCTGAAATACAGAAGCTTGGGATTTAGGGAACCTAAAACTGCCTTGCAAACAGTGTTTTATGTGTAAACCATAATGAACTGTTGTCTTGATATAAAAATCTATGTTTGTTGGAGCAGCTTCTACCTTTTAGGTGTAGTCTTTTCCCACTATGGATCAGTTCAGTAATTCACACCTTCCCTAGAAACTGTAATGTATCCTTACTAAAAAAAAAAAAAAGAGATATCAATGTGCCCAATTTGCAAATGTTCATCTTTTGAAGTAGCTGGATTCTGTAGCAATGGGCTGATAGTTTCTTCTGCTTAAGTCTCTGGGAGTTGCTCATGTGATATCTGGTTTAAACTCTCACAGACCTGATCTAAATTAGGTTGGATTTATATCTTCAGTGAAGAATTAGGCTTAACATCTCTTGCCAGGAACAAACAACAGAAATTATCTGTAAATATATGTTCTTTAACTGACGTTTTGTAGTCACAACAGGCTAACAGGTATTTCTAAATGTCAAGTACAGACATTTGTGTGCATTTTTATTTGTTCAGAGTTACACAGCACTTTTTCATACTGTTTGAAGAACAAAATTCAAAGACTCACATGGTCCTGTCCAGTTTTTTATTCCTTCCTGCCCTTCTGCATTTACTATCTGTATCTGTTTCCGAGTTCCTACCTGGTGCAGCTGGAAGGTGTCTCAATATTAGACAGCTCAGTATTTAAGGTCTTGGAGGGACTTAACAAGGTCTTCTGATCCACTGGCAGATCCTTACATAAATAAGAATGGTTAGACTAAACTAGTTTAGGTCCTAACTGATTACAGAAGAACAAGCACTTTAGTCCAGACAGTTGAATCAGTAACTAATGGATAATCTTCCATGACTGTCCTAACAGCATGAAAGGTGTCTGCAGCCCACCAGTCCAGCATTCACCAGTTAGGGACTGCTGACTTTACTGCCACACATACTCCCATGAGTATGTGTGAAGTTAGAAGCAAAATATTCTTCTAATGCCTACACATACGCATGGGAGTGGTGAATGCTTTTTGTTTGTGTCCAATCGACTTCCCTACCATTCTTTCACCCACTGGAAGTAATTTGTGTTGGATCCATTTTTTCTGGAATGAACTTTGCAGTGTAAGTCGTCAGCCATTTTGATTACTCTCAAGTGCATTCATTTGTGGAGCCATCATGCAGGAGAGTCCAAAAGTTGTTTACAAAAGATCTACTCTATTCTGGGCCTGTATTAGTCTCTACATGCTTAAGATTTCCACATATCTCTTTGGGAGATGTGCATAAAGACATTGTGCTACAATCAGTGCTATTCACACTCTATATAGACATTTAAGAAATCTGCCGTATAAATTGTTAATGTTTTGTTTGCTGATTTTTATCATAAATGGAAGAAATCTATAGTCAATGTGTTATACAGAAGAATCAGAGGACCAAGGTTTCCAGCTACTCGTACTGCCTTTTTGATTATCTTAACTGTGTCCTGATTGGATGGTGTTAATTTGTTGTCCGAGGCTGTTATGGTGATTGTATTGATTTATTTTATTTTAAAATATATGGTAAGGAAGATTGTAATAAAAACATCTACATTTAATATACTGTGCACACACAAAGTGTTAGATTCTATTTTTGCATATGTGAATAATTTCAGAATTAAATGGAAAAAGAACAGTTTGATAGTCTTGCTGAATAAAGTGGATGTAATTAAAGGTCTCCTTACTTATACCCTCATATAGAGAAAGGGTACTTAATGAAGGAGCACACATTTGTGTGCTGTAATCATCTCATTGTAAGACAGCAGCTATAAGGAAGTGAGCAACATCCTTCTTGTCTTGGTTGTTGGGTTTTTTTTAAGGAATTTCATGGGAAGGCAGCTGCTGGCATTCTGCACCACTGCTCTTATATGCCTCTTACTTGCATGTGTAGGATTCCTGCATTGTGCGCTTTATTCCTACGTACAAGGTGAGAAGAGGGGCTTGGAACAAGAACCATAACTTATTTTTAGGTCTGTTTCTTATGCAGTGCTTAGCTGCACTCCTTTTCGTGGAATTTTTGTCTTACCATGTAAGTCAGAGCTTACAAGGCTGTACATTAGGAAACAATTGTTCCTGCATGTCAGAACAAGTGCTTCTGTCAGCATTTAATAGTGTCTTCTGCTAGGGCAGCATTTTGCTTGAGGAAGAGAGCAGGTATCCAGTTTAATGAGAGCGCTGGGTATTGGAGAAGACGCTACCTCATTATGCTTACACCACTGGAGAAGTTTGTCTTATATTTGTACTAAAGAAAACCACCTCTCCTGAGTAAAGGCCCTTGCCTCTTTAGAGAGTATTGTAGAAACTGGGAAGTGTTTCAAATTTTGGTCACTCTTCAACCAAATTTATTTCTTCATAAATCAAAACACAACTGCTTTTGCATCTCATTGCAGCTGTATTGGTTCATAAACTAGCCATTCATCTCCTATTAGAATCACAGGATAAGGTTATTCTTTGTGAAAGATTATCTGCGTCTAGTGAGATCCTACTGCTAAACGGTTTTGTAGCTTTCACATACCCAGCTATGGAGACTAAGGTTTGAGATGTTCAATCCCAGTCCTGAAAATAACTCTTCTCTTTCAAATAATGACTAAACCAGCAAGTTTATAAATGCATGCAGGAGCAGATTTCAGGTATATCCATGAGGTTCAATCAGGAACTGGAGGAGTGTGCCCCAGGTACCCAGTGAAGGGCATTGAATACAGAATGGAAGGGTGCTGCTATTATCAGCATGCTTTTTCAGGAGAGCCCAAGCTAGGTTCTCATATTTTCCACAAGGGAAAAAAGTGGTTTGGCTTTCAACAGTCTAGGAAAGCTCTCATGAGCTTTAACAGGAAAACCAGTACTGGGTGGCAGAAATAGCACTACCAGCCACCAGTTTGGTGGTGTCACTGCTGCAGCAGCAGCAATGAACCTTGAGGCAAATATGATGCTCCCAAGGCTGCTCTTAAATAAGAGCACATTCCTAACTTGGTGCCTCTGAAGTGCAAATAATTATAATAAATCCACAATTTGCAAAGCAGTGAATAAGGCAGCACATTTTTCAGTCAGAGAAAACCAGCAACATGAGAAGGCTGTGCCATATGTTACCACTGAAATCATGTGTACTACTTACCTATTGCCCTGTAGTTGCATTGCTATTTAGAAAAATCTGTGTGTAGAAGAGTGTAATACATGTACTCTGTGTGTGTATGTGTGTATGTATGCTGAAGCTTTTATTTGCAGTGTGGTCAGGGTGGGAAACAGAATTTGGGGGCTGGCTGAGAAGGCCTTCAGGATGTGAGCAGAAGATCTTAAAAGAATTATATTTTTATAGATTGCACTTAAGCTTTGAATCCCAGCCACATGTAGCCTTTTCTTCCAGAAAAGTGAAATGGTTTGGACAGAGAGTCAAGTGGCTGTAATCTAGTAAGGACAGAACAACCCCAGCAGCCCTGGACAAACTGAGTAACTTAATAAAAGATGCCTTTTTAAGTAATATTTTTCTAGTGCTAAATTGTTAAATAAATATTTATGAGCAGACTTTCTATGTACTTTGTGTGATGCTTTGTACTGACAATGTAGACCTGTTACATGTTTACACATCTTCCTGATCATCTTTGAGGTGTATGTAGTAATTTCATGATGTTTATGACAGAAAACCAATGAAGTTCTGTGTAACAGCAAATGATTTAATTTCTGATGAAACTGTAGGCTTTTGTAGTGTTTGTGTATTTTTCTGGTTGGCAGTTACGAGTTGTGTTCTTTCTGCAGTAAGGCTTGTACGCTTGATTGTAGAGAGGGGCAATAGGATGATAGATACCATTGTTGAAAAAGAAAACCCTAAATATTGCTACCTTATCCATTATAAAATCAGGAGAGTTTTGTGGCAGAAGCCTGAAATTTAGATTTTGCACAGGAATAAAATCTCAAATACATCTAGGGCAGGTTAAAAGTATGTGATGAGGGATCTGTTTGTTTCATTAAGTAAGACTTGGGGATCTTACAAGTGCTTAGTAGCAACATATAAATGGACAGGCCAAGAGACTGGAACAAAACTTGGTTTTTTCCCCTCAAGTGTTCCCAAGCTCTAGATAGGTTAAAAGGAAAGTTCTGCTTTGGTGAGTTAGCAAGAAAAAGAGCATTGGGATTAATAATGCATTGTGGTGATGAGAGGCTATGGAAAGGAACAGCCCCACTTTGCATGCTTCACTGTGCCTGGCTTTTCCTCCTCTGAGAGTCTGCGAGTAGAGCATATCTGTTGTGGTAGCAGTGACTGTTGCCTGTACGTTCCTTTGGGGAAATTTGGAGGAGTAATTGAGCAAGCGGGAGATGAGTTCTGTGTGAAGCTGTTGGGCTGTTTATGTTAAAGTGCCATGCGAAAGCTCTGGTTTAACACAGCTCTGTGCTGTAAAGCGTGTGATGAAGAGCACACCACTTTCCCGAGGGTAGGGTATTCATTTTCCCTGTTGTAGGAACCTAACTTAGCCATGTAGTTTGCCTAGACTTCATTTGTAGGCAGTGGAGTACGAGACTCTACAAGTGAGTTATTCAGATGATTTAGGCTCAGCTCTTGTTCTTAGGAAAAGAAAGGTAGAGAATTACTGGCTGCTAGGATAGACTTGACCCGTTCAGCTCAGATACACCATAAAACCCTGCCCTGCCCTAGCTTTCCTTTCCCACCACTTGTGTGTTCCCTGGTACTTGCCTGTCCCTTAATGAGTGAAGAGAAGAAGCTCAGACCAATGGGAAATTTACTCAGCCATGTCCCATCCTGTCCCGTCCCCCCCAAAGTTTTCATCTTCTTTAATTCAGTACCTCATCCTGGGAATGCTTGTGCTGCTGCTAGGGAGGGGGTGGAAATGTGCAGATAGACAAATGAGGGAGCATGTGGTTGCTTCTTTTCCTGGCAGTGAGATGCTGGATAAGCAGAACTTAAGGGCAAAGCTGCCCTGTGAGTGGTAAAAGAGGTCTTTGTCAGATGAGTACTTGCAAAAAGAGCTGCAGGCTTAAGAATCACAGTTTGGTGCTCTCGATCCAGACCATCCCTTGTATTGCAAAACCATTATGGTACTAAAAGAGTTGTTGTGACTGGTCTTAATGATCTCTGCAATGCTTGTGAGGAGTAGAAAATAGCACAGAATAGATCAGTTATCTAACTAGAGAACTTAGTAGGAAGTTCCAGGTGGACAAAGCTTCAAATCCACTTTCACAGCATTTGCCTGGTGTCAGAGTTGTCCAGGTCTAGCTCTTTTCCTTCCTGGACCCTTTAAGTAAGAAAGAAACTGCATAAAAGAGTAAATGAATAAGAAATTCAGGTGGCATTAGGATTTCTTTTTTTTGCCTATAGATTTTTAAATCTTGCCATACTGAAGGTCTCTGGTTTGTAAGGGTTCTTCAGAAGACCCCTTCCCAAGTGATGTGATAAGAGCCTGTCACAGCTGGCTTGGAGCACAGCAGCTTCAAACAGCCCTGTTGGATACCACCTGCAGACAGGTACTCCTGTCCTGTGGCCTGTATTTAGCACAGCACGTGTTCATGTGTCTAGTGTATGCTATATGTGAGTATAAGCCTTGCTAGGGAAGAAAACTCCCGGGCTTGTTGCTGAGGACGCAATGCTGGATGGAAACACTGGAGGATATAGCAGCATCCAGTGATCTTGCCCTTTGTTGTTAGTGGTTGTTTGTGTAATATATCCCCTTCAGGATTGTTGTCTTTCTGGAAGATGGGAGGGTGACAGCCTATATGCTGTTTTAATATGCTTTTAGTTGGTGTATGGGAAATGGAAATCCGGACTGATAAAATGGAGGGGAGGGATAGCCATGAATTTGCCCAGGATCCAAGTGGGTAAATACTGAGATTTGTCTCTAATTCAGAAATAATTTGATATTGACCAAACGGGTGCCATGTCTTCAATGGAGTAGCATCTGGAAGAGGCCAATATTTAGGGGTTTTGCACAAAGCAGATTTAGTTCTGTTCTACTGTTTAATGAAAACACCCAGTGCAGATGCCACCAGAGCCTCATCTCGTGGAATAACGCTATGATAAAGAATGCGGTTTTCTTTTGAAGGTCTTGGTCTCTTCTTAGGAAAGTAACACACAACTCAGTATTTTAATGGTATGTAAGTGAAATGTATTTTTTTTTTCAATAAAATAACATCTCCTTTCCTAAACGTTTGGGGCTTGGTTTTTTTCCTTGGTGATACGTCTCTTTCCTCAGTTAAGTGGAAGTTCCTAGGGATGGTAACTGTGGGCTTCGTGTGCTGACATTTGCCTCCCTCTCACAAATGCCTCCTGTAGGTTACCTGGAGCTGAGCCTTGTGCCTGTACTGCTGTGGGTTCCTGTCCTCTGCTTGTTGTCCACTTCAGGGAAGCAGACAGAGGTGCTTCCACTTTCCTCTGCAGCCGGCCGGCTGGCCAGAGCTTTCCTCCCAGGAATCCCATACAAGAAAATCTCACTCCCTGAGGCAGCGCCTTGCTATCAACTGCCAACTGCCCTGGAGTTCCTGCAGATCTGGGCAATTTCAAATACTTGTTGTGAAGAATGCCTAAAACCCAGATGGAAGGTATTAATCCTACTTGTGCTGGAGTATTTCAAAACCCCAGCGTCAGGAATAATGTCAGGTAGAACACACTTGGATCCCTCTGGGAATCTGAGGTATTTAAGTAGCCTCTGCGCTTACTGAGGTTTCACTGGTTGTATATGCTGGGAAGAATGGGCAGTAAACCTCAGTCCAGCATAGGAAGGGCTGCTGGCTTAGGTCTCCCGAATGGCAGGCCAAAAAGAGAGGCATGACAACAGGCACACATCTTCTCCAGCATGTCCTAATGTATTGGCATTTTTGCGGTCGTTCTCGCACTGTTAGCAGAGGTCTCCTTGCATCCAAATCTTCCAGAGGACAGCGGTTGTGCTGAATGCCTGGAAGGCAGCAGGCCTGCAGTCCTGACCGCATGCCTATCTACTCCTGAAGAGCCTAATCCTAACTTGGCCAGGAAACAACTCCTGGCTACCTTAGCTACGTCTACCAAAACGATCCGTAAATCCTACACATCCAAGCGTCCTCTTGGAGGCGCTGCCCGCTCCCACGGCTGTGTGCAGCCCTGTCACGAAACTCTTCTCGGGAAGCGCTTGCAGAAGGCCGAGAAGGTCCCCGCCGTCCCCTCCCTCCCCTGAGACACCGCGGCAGCCGAAGAGCGGGCTGGACGCGGCGTGGGCCTGCGTGGGCCTTGCCGGGCCCTTCCTCCTCCTCTGCTCCCGCTGCTGTTCCGCAGTGCCGAAGCTCCCCTGTTGGTTGCCGCTGCCAGGGCCCGCTCTCCTCTTCCTGCGCAGCCCCAAGAGCAGGGTGTCAGCAGCGACCCACCACCGGCAGTGCTGTCAGAGAGCGAGGGGCTCAGCTTTTTGGGGCTCGCGCGGCTCCTGCCTCTTCAGCTCCAGTCACATCATCTGCTGCGTCAGCTCCGCCTCACGCTGCCGCAGGAGGGTTTGTGTGCTGAGGTCTGGCTCCTCATTGACCTTCAGCATGTGGTGCAGGATGCTCAGCGCGGTCAGGATGTGGGCGATGCCCGGAGCCATGGTCTGCAGGAGGGAAAGAAGGGGCTCAGCAGGGCTGGCCGGGAGGAGGATGGTGGCTGGCACAGAGGGGCTGAGGGTTTTCAGCTCCATAGCGGTACCTGTCATACCAACAGTTTTCTAAAGCTTCGAATCTGATTTGAACAGCTCCCTGGTACTGCTCTCCACATTTCTTAGCTCTGTGCTGTACTTATAGATAGTGTGAGGTCTTTCACGTCTCTCAGTTTGTATTGTTCTTGCTGATCCGTGGGGTTTTAAGTGCTGCAAGCCCCAGTCGGCCTCCCAGAGCCTTCTGACACCCTGAACTTTACTCACAGGCTTTGAAGAGAGAAGCCTGCGGCCAGCCAGGCAAAGGCAGCCCAAAGGTCTGTGCTTGCACACCTTCTGCAGGCTCGTGTGAGATGTGCTCGATGCCCTCCCTGAGCTCTTCCTTAGACATGGAACAGCTACCTGCCTCCTGCCACCGCTCATAAATCCTTCTGCCTCTCTCACCTTTTTCTCACAGGGAAGTAACTGGGGGGAACGATAGCGACAGATCACTTTGACACCCCAGAGACTCTTTGACCCTAAATTAATTAAAAGTACGTTCAACTCTACCCCATTTTACCAGCTTTCGGACATACTTTAAAGACCTACTCCCGCTAGGGATCATTTTGCTCAAGAGCTGATTTATTAGAGGAACTTGCTTCAGAGTGCTATTATGTACAGAAAAGAACAACTTTTAATCAGGGCATTCAGTCTGGCAGGTAGCTGGGCCACTGCTCTGCCTCTTGGTGCATATGCTTATTATCAGAAAAAATCAGAATTCAGCTTAGAGCTTTTGTGTTGAGTGTGTAGCTGCAGATTAAATTCCTTGTTGATGCTTAATTCAAACGCTGTTATCCAGAGTTTAGAGGTCAGACTTGTTTTGGTCCACATGAGTGGCTTTGGTAAGGTATGGATGACAGGATGGAAACACTTATCAAAATGGATTCGGGCATTATCACCCTGGTCTGGCTTAAGGCTTGGGAATGGTGAAGAAAACACCAGGTTTTAATGCTCTGGTCAGGCCTAAGCCTTGGGAACTGTAAAGACAACAATGAAGGGTAAAGATCGGTTAGCAAAACAAAGTAGACAGTTTGTGAGATAGAAGAGGATGTGCATCTCAGGGACAGACCAAACAATGTGAATATTTGTAACCCTTAGTAGTTTTTATGAATCGGGATGATAAGGTAATAAAAGAGTGGAAAGTTACTGCTTATCACTTAGTAGACTATAAAAGAGATGTGAGATGGGAAATAATGGTCTTCAGATTTCACCAGAACCGGAGTCCATCTTTGATACGCCACAGTAAAGCAAATGCTAAAACATCTAATGCTTTGAGTAGCCTTTTTTTTTTAAGCTGAGTTATTACTCTGGGGATGGGATGTGTATGTACACAGCTATGAGTATGTTTGATGGAGGTAGAAGAAGCTTTTGTGACTGGAAGAACAGGCCTGCTGTGAGGAACTGGGATGCTAGCTAGACAGGATTTAGCCTCGCCAGCAGGAAAACATCCATCGAAGCAGGACTTGTGTGGTGGTCTTACTAACAAATAAGCTGTCATAAAAATCTTCTGATGCTGGTCTCTGTTTCTTCTCGCAATTAGAATAATCTGTGAGTGTCTCACTCGGTCAAAAAGAACAGCAGATGAAAAAAAAAAACAACAGGGTTCTGAATCTATCCAGAAGCTGAACAACGGTCTGTTTTAGTCAGTGATGAAAACCTAAGCCTTTCCTATGTTGTTTGTCAAACTAATTATGTAGAAGCAATAACACATCCTTCTCATGAGGAAATGAGAGCCCTGAAGTGTTCAGGAGGGGTTCTTGAGGCAGCTGAGCATGGGAACAACCACTAATCGATTCAGTGTTCAGCTGGGGGAAAGGCTTCCATTTAGAAATAAAGTAATAATTTTCAACCAAAGACTGCAAGTCTGCAGATTTGTTTTGTTTTTTTTTTTTTTTTTAAACCTGCCCCAAACTTTTGCTATGAGAGCACAGACTGGGCACAGTGTTCCTGTGAGAGGAAAATGGGAATCCAGGTGTCACTGGAAGTTTTCGGACCATATAAGAAAATAACTGGACCTAAATACCTGATGGAGCTGCCATAAATTTTGTTTAAATGGAAGCTTTTCTCAGGAGAGATGATTCTTACGCCATGATTAGGAGAAAACTCCAGGAACTCGCCAACAAAGTTTCAAGTTGACAAGCAGGTATACTTCATTGGGGTGCCTGGAGGCACGGGGCATAGCTCCTCCTAACGTGCGTCCCCATATTGCCACAGAGGCCATCCTTATATAGTCACTTGGGCATACATACATGTTCCTGAGGCTACACATGAATTACATCATTTTCCTTCATACATACAAAATGTGATGGTGGTCTTTGAGTCATTCTTTCAACATTCTTCATCATCCCCGCAGTCTTTGAAGCACCAGCTTAACATAACAAATGTCCCTCTACTTATCAGGTAGTTTAACTGCTCCCATTCTGGACATTTTCTAGTCTGATACTCCCCAATAGATGTTTACACCAACTCAACGGGTTCATTTAACATAGCAATTATTCTGTCCTTCCACCCAGGTGCCCATCCCCAGGTCTATTTTACTTTTCTTACACTTTTTGTGCTAAGGTCCTATGGACCTAAAACTACCTTCAAGTACCCCCATTACAAAGCCATCAGACTTGAGCTTTACTTAGAACTGATTACATTTTGTGCTTTTTGTGCTTCCTCCTTTCACCCAGGCTCTTTGAAATGAGAGGATTTACAGTGAAACGTTTTGTTGCTGGGCCATACATAGAATGGAGAGTGCTTTAATAAATAGTTTCCCAGCACATCAGCTATTTTGGAAAAGCCATGTAGGTTTCGTTTTTGTCTAGTAATAACCCTTGATAACCTTGTCCTGGCTCCATGAAGAGCAGATGTCTCAGCCTGCTCCTGCGGTGTCCCCTGACAAGCGCCTGGAGGAAGCAGCTCTCCCGCAGCACCGGGCGGCTCATGTGCCTGCAGAACCCTGAAGCACGGAATCAGACTCTACAACTCAAGGAGGATTATAAAGCAGGTATGTTTATTACAGCGCCGGGTGCAAGGGGGGTCACTCCTCCTGACTTGCGCACCTAGGGGTTAAGCAAACAGATATTTATTACACATGAACATGCATATTCATTAGGTTCCCTAGAGAGTGGCGGGGATATTACAATTAGTTTAGGTATTCATTATCATAAGTCGCCTCCCTTTTGGTCGTGGGCAGGGGTCTTCAAGATGAAGTAAGCAGTCTTCCTCAGCATGCACTTTTCACCTTTGGCACAGTTGGATGCCCCAGTAATCACAATCAGCTGAAACCAGCCATATCTGCAAGTTTCAATAGCTGGCAAAGGTTTAGAGCAGTGTGACCTTTGTACAAAGTTTATTACAAGCAGAACAGGATGGACAGACAAGGAGCATCCTCAGCTAGCAGATGTTCCAGAGTCACTGCCTCCAAACTAACTGATAAATTAGAAGGATGGTAAAAAGGGATTCACTCATTAGAAGGATGAAAAGAAATAATTCGCTCTTATTAGTAAGACTACTAAATTCTGTTATCACACCACAGACTTACAACACAAACTTTGTTCTCATAGACCTAAGTTAAAAGTGTTTTAACCCTATATTTTTGTGGCACTTGTTTTCCTTGTATCACCCCTTGTCCCCAGTTGATCCAAAACCCGTTGTCTTTTTCTATCCTCTACTTCCACAGTGTTGACAGAGGCCTACCAACTGCCAGAGTTTTGTTCACTTGCCAGAAACGACCTGTGCCTGCCAAGTTGCCCACAATGAGCTTCAGAAGCTCTGCTTGCCAGCGGTGCCTTGGTCACAGAGGCAATGCTGCAAAAACCTGACAGCTTTTACAACTGAACAGCCTGGCTAACTTCAAAATGCCTTTTCTGTGAACTCCAGTGGTATTTTAATAACATGCCTTCTTTTCAATATGCCGAAACATTTTTTCTTGTTTTATTTTTCCTTTAGTAGCCCAGCACCCAGCAGACTGTAAAGATGCAGAAAACTTCGTATGGCTGATAACTAGGAAATGAGAAAGCTTCATCTAGACTGCTTCTGCCTATGCCCCCTCACCCTCCCAATTCCACCCTTCTCCATTTTGGTTCTGCCAAAGATGCAGTGCCCAACACCATGCCTAGACCTGCCTTGCATAACTCCTGGAGAATGGTGCTTCCAAAAGCTTCTCAGGGGAGCCTGCACCATGCTTCACTAGGTTTTGTTCTTGTTGTGATCAGCTAACACTGCAAATGCTCCTTCAGAGTAAAATGGTCAATTCCCTTCTCTCACTGCCCAGCCCATACTTTAAATAGCTGTGGAATTTTACATCTTTATTTTGCCAGGCTAGAGATCCAGGTGAGAGGTTTTTGCCTCTCCTCATCATTTTTGTTCTATCTTCTAGGTACCTAAAAATGTCTGACACAGAACAGAGGCGCTTTTAGTTTGCTAAAGGCTGGATGTATTTCATTTTTTATCTGGAAGTGAAATGTTGGTGCTATTATAGTCTGGCTTGGAAATCTGCCATTGGGTTTAGTGGAGCCAGAACGTTGAACTGTATTTTAATACTGTTGAGGTATTTGAAGCTACAAAATCGTTTTTCTTAAGGCAGAGAGCTGTCTAAATTAAAGTTCACCACTATCAGAAATGCCTATGACGTTTACCGATTGCTCACTACATCCTGCAGCTTTTGGCTGGTTAAGGAGAGGTACAAAACCTGCAGTATTCTCTCTAAAGTCCTGTAAGCTTTAAGTCACTTTTGTAGCTGAGTCTCATGTTTCCTAGGATGGTGTCTGCATTCACGTCTCTGGATGTCTCTTGATTCTTGCCATATTCACCTTAATACCTGCTTTCATTATAATGAGTTTTTTTTTCAATATGTGCAGATTTTTATGAAATGAAATTTGTAACTTAAAGCGTTTGATAGGAAATCTTATTATTTGCAGAAGAAAAGATATTATCTGTAAAAAATAAATGCTTTCTCTACAAAGCAGAGAGTGGGTAAGTGTGCTTATGGTAAAATACTGTCTAGATCAATTTAACATTGAGGCATTTACCTTTTATCAAGTCAGGCATGACTATTATCCAGGTCCTCTTAATACAATGCAAACGTGTTAAAGTTGTATGCGATGTGCAAAATAATCTTGAAACATATACATTGCATTTACATGTACTTTAAAATGTGAAGTGGCCATGCATGCATATGTGGTGTCATCACCATCCCCCTGGGACTGGGGAAGAAAGAGCCGAGGGTGAGTGAGAGAACTGTTTGAGGGCCTTAAACCACAACACTGAGGTTAAACCACAATGCGTGCCACAGCTCTTCCTTATTCTGACTCTTGTGGCTGGTAAGTCAAACACAACTGAAGCCATCCTCACTTAGAGCCCAAAGGCAGTGTGTATCTGGCGCACACTGCCAGCCAATGGCTGTATGGTGTAGCACACTTTTTTTAAATTACAGAAGACTGAATACAACAGGAATAGATGATATTCAAGGCAGGGAGAAGACACAGCTGGGTGCCTGGATGCTGAGACTGACCATGAAAGATTGCTGATACAGCTGCTGGACATGCATTTTAGCATTCCTTAAAATCACCTGTGCTGAAGTAGAAGGTATTTTCTTGGTTGTTTGTCCTTCTGGGATATTTTCCCCTCCCCTCCATTTTGGTTTTAGTTTTTTTAACTAGCTGGGTTGATTTGCCATGACTTTTCTCCCTAAAGAAAGGTGAAAGCAAAAGGTGATAGTTTCAAAGGCAGTTAACTGGACAAAATATTGTCTGTTCCTAATCTTTAGGAAGTTGGAAGACAATATTCAGTGAACTGAGTGAGGGATGTGGAGGTGATGGGTAAGCAAGTTGTCGCGTTTTGTTTTTCTTTTTAAATGTTAAAATGCACATGGAATACAAACATTAACAAGGAATGTCTCAGGGAATGATCTCGGGAAACTGAAGATGAGCATAGGTACTTTCAGTCATATGTATGTGTGAGAGGTATTCAGTTGCTCTAAAAATTTTGTCAGAGGGAATGTTTGCCAGAGGGAACTTTACAGAAATAAAAGAGGCAAGGGGAGGAAAAGCTGAAGAAAATACTGTTTCTCTGATCCATAAAATACAGGCATAGCTGCTTAGTTGGGATAATTCAGACTCTTTCCATTGAGTGCCTTAGAGACATGTTGCTTTACAAGAGATAAGAAGCTGGCTCCTAATGCAAAAGATATTAAACACAGAAGTTAGAGCCATTGTCACTGTTGTTTTGAATTCACTGTCTCTGTATATCTGTCGTGTGTTCTACACTTATATGAACTAACACTAGACTAGAAACTGAAGTCTAGCAAACCCTTGCCTGCAAACTTAGCTCTGAGCCCAGAGGTAGTCTTGTTAGCTATTACAGGGGTACAGGTGAGAGATGAGGGGACAATAGGACATCTCAGGAGATGCAGAAGAGGAAAGAATTGAGAATTCATACATTTTCTTCTGCTTTTTCTAGGCAATTGTGATAGGAAGGCATCTGTAGGAATAGCTGGAATGCAAAAAAAAAAACCAGTAACCTGTTGAACTGAATTAATGCAGGCACTGCAGAAGAAGGCATTAGCTTTCAAATTTTCACACTTGAAGTCATAGCTTCATTTTGTGTTTTGTACCCCTTGAGTCACTCTCATTTTTCAAAAACACTCTTATTTTTCAAAAACAGATGTAGGAAAGAAGGGGAATGAGAAAGGAAGAAAAAAGGCCTGGGATAACATCCAGAACTATTTGGCTACAGAATTCTTCATCTGCCAAGAGCAGAAGAATGTCTTTCTAAAATGAATAGCACACAAAATGCTGAATGAAATGAACATAAGAAGCTCTATCGATCAACCGTTATTTGGTGAAAGGAGCACAATTTTTCTGGGCTGATGTGAGCTGACATGCTAAAAATGTCTGTTGCCAAATATCACATCTAGAGAACTGCTGCTGCATAGTCTGTGGTGATCTTTACAGGTTTTCATTCTGCCAGGGTTCCCTGGGAGACCTGCCTCCTGGTGTGAAGACTGGAGCATGACCCCCAAAACTGACCTAAAAAAGAAGATGAACTACAATGCTTACAGTCAGGTTTTGGGGGTACTCTGGGCACTGTAAGTAGGAGAGAAAATGCACTTGTCCTCATAATCAAAATACTGTTATTGCAATCCTTTTTATCCTCCAAGGGGTGTGGGACATGGTGCTGCTGAGCAGCTGGTTTTCACACGTCTGCAGACTCTGGGTATTGAAGTGCACGTTTCTCACTCTCGTGAAAATGAACATTACAAAACAAGTGAATATACCCTAAATCACACAGTCCTACAGCATGGCTCGTTGCCTTTGAGTTACAGAAGTCAGTTCTAGAATGCGAAAGTCAGGAGAAGCAAAAGTTAAGTTTGTTCTTGGAAACTGTTACTGGCCATAATCAGTATCTGCTGCTTTTCTCCAAGGAACAAGGATGCTTATAAAATGAAGCCATACACCATGCTTTCATTCATAAAACTGTACTGTTTTCATACTTGAAATGCTTTCCAACTCTTGGCCTGGTGATATGGATAAGAAAGAAATTTCTACATTTCTCAGAGTTCTCTTTAGATTTATGTTAACAAAGGAGCTCCAGCCACTGCCTCATAGTAGCTGCCCTGGCCCCAAACACCATCTCTGGGGCTGCTGCAAGGGGAATGTGTGTGAGGAAGTGAAAATGGAAATGGGGAGGCAAGGAGATTTCTAGAGCAGCTGCCTTGGCGTGGCTTCCCATCAGCTGCACTGGGCTTAGCTGTGGACAGCAGGGGCTAGAGAACAGGGTTGGAACCAAAGCAAGTAGACAGATCTTCTCCTTTGCATTGCAGGTTTTGGACAATGCATCCTTTATCTCAGAAAAGTACTGGTATGAAATATGCCTGCCACTAAAGAGGACAAGAAAACAAAAGATGCAGGATTTGTGCACTCTGTTTTGGCCAGCTTCCCTTCTTCAGGGTTTTGCTAAAGTATGAATGCCATGGCAGAGCTGTAATTGGTGCACTCTTGAAAACAGAGATGCTAGAAATAGCCAGAGTTTGAAGTGGAGGGGATGTCATAGTTGTTTGGGTTTTTTTAATGTTACTTAGGGTGAATAGAATATTAATTAGTCTGGGCTAAACAATATTATTTGGTCAGATAGCTTGATAATTGCAGCATGATGCTTTATTTTATATTTGCCTTCCTCTACAAGTCTCTTTCTCCCTCTTTTCCCTGATTCTAGCTTTGGAATCCAATGTGGAATAGCTGCCTATGCTTCCAGGTGGAGGAAGTTGTCTGTTTTAATTGTTCCAGATTTGTCTCCTTTGTCCTAAATGGAATGGACAGATCTTTGTGTGACATGGTGTAGTATGAGGTGTCTCTGCCCATGGCAGAGGGGGTGGAACTAGATGATCTTCAGGTCCTTTCCAGCCCAAATTATTCCATGATTCTGTGATTCTGGGACCCCTTATCTTTTCCCTTGTCTTCTGCATGGAATAAGAGCTGTGTGATGTTTGGGATGATTTTAAGGAAGAAAAAAAATGGAACTGGGAATTAATTTGTAGACTGACCATGTGCTCTGTGCAGGGTGTGCATGGGAAAGGACATCATTAAGCAACAGGAGATGGTTATATTGGCACCTCACAGATAAAGGAACAGCTTGGTAGCCCACCTCTCCCCAGGCACATACGCTAAGTTACCGTGTACTTTGGTGCTGGCAGTGTTGACTCACCCAGCCATTAAAACATTTTTGTTTTACACTCCCTCCACAAGCACAGCTGTTGTACAAAGCTCTGAGATTTTAAAATGTATATGTATTTTTGAGTGGTTTTTAATCAGCCTCCTGATTTTTGTATCTTTAATGGCTTGTAACATTTTCCCAGGCTTTCATAATTCCTTCCAGTGAAATGAAGCTTTGATCAGGCCTTGTCTTCTCTCTTTAACTCTTTTGGTTTTTTTTAACCTTTTCCAGGCTTTGTGGTGTCTCCCATCTGTCATTGATGGAGTCCCAAAATTGAATGTTGACAGCCATAAGGGTGCCTTAACCAGCTTATTCAGTGGCTGTAGAATGGCTTTGTTGTCTTCTAGCCTGGCTTTTCTTCCCTCTGTTAGCACATAAATTGTGTTAGCCACTGGATCACAGTTAATCTTTTTGCTAGTGTATTTGAGTAATATAATAAAAGGGAAAAGGGAAATCAATAAGAAAGTCTTCACAACCCATCAGTAAATCAGATGAGTGTCTCAGCAAGGCAGTAAGTAAATCATTTATCAGACTGTAAGCTTCTTGTATTAAAAACTAATGAGAAATAATAACTGGAAGACTCTAAATTAGCTGCAGTTATATCTGGCCATAAAAAGGAAGATGCAAGGGAGTCTCTCTACAAGGCTTTTGGGAGGAAGGTAATTTGGGAAGTGAAGTTAAATA
The DNA here is from genome assembly GCA_032466535.1 of Forpus xanthops. Lineage (NCBI taxonomy): Eukaryota > Metazoa > Chordata > Aves > Psittaciformes > Psittacidae > Forpus > Forpus xanthops. The sequence continues at coordinate 52,019 of JASSUY010037148.1, forward strand.
CCTTCCTGCCATTAAACAACCCCTTCAGTGCTGAACCTGGGACAGCCCCTCTTTGGTGTTAAAATTTCACCATGGAGGAGAGGGCAGCCCAAAAGCCTGTATCAATTGCTGCTTGTCAAAGTCTCTGGAAGATCCCTTAGCAGTTCCTTCTGTGCTGACAGAAAGATCCAGCCTGTCCTTCCATACCTGAAACTGTGACTGTGCTGTGGCAACATGACTCCTGAAGAGCTCTGTACCAGATCCTCCCGGGGACTGCGTTTTCTTCACAGAGGTATTTCCATCATGGGATGGGTGGGATGAGAAGACCTCAGCTCATCTTCTTTATTTCTTCCCCCTCCTCCCTCTTCCTTCTCTATCTTTTTTTACTCTAGAAAACACTAATTTTACAAGCTCTGGAGCTCACACAAGTGTCTGGGCCTGGAGGAGGAATTGCTTCATTACAGGAGGGAAAAAAGTGATTGACTCTTCTTCTCTCTTCGCAGAAAACCATCTTATTGACACCTTCTGAAGTCTTTAGTGAATTTTTTTGAGTCATGATACTTGCTGGTAGACTTTCTCTCATCTCATTGGTTTATAAAAACACATCCTTTCATGTGTTCCCCTCACCATACCTTTCTTCACAATGAGGAATTGTTCCCAGCAAATGGACATGAATTCATTCTGTGAAGTCTCTTTTGCAAAAATTAACTTGATAACAAGTGGATCGTTAGTCTGCCAAGGTGACTGTCATGTTTGCTGACCCTCTCTCGTAACTTCCTCTCTGTATGTCAAGCATCACTTGGCTGGAGAGTACATGTGCATTCGGGTGGGTGCAGCGTAACCACTGCAAGGGTAGTTCTGGGCAAGCTGCTGCTGCTCCTGCAGAACAGAGAAACCAAGCAGCACTCGTGCTGCAGCCACCCTGGGCACTCAATAAGTTTGGCAGGGCCTTTTGCATCTCACACTGAATTTGTTCAAGGCTTGCTAGCAAGCTAGAGAATTTAAAGACATTGACCCATAAAACATCCTGCACTCTCTACAGCTGTCAAACTTCAGGGGGCCGGAGAGGCTAGCATTAAAATTTTATGTTTAGACAGCCCCCATTGCAGTGGGCTTCTGTTCAGTGGGATGGTCATTGCTGCTGCTGTTACATAGAAGGTGAATAATGGTAACGCATTAACAATGGCTTGCAGCAGGCTGACACACAGGCAAAGATGTGACAGTGCACAAAACTAGTTCCTGCTGCTGGCGTGAAAATAATCTGTTAAAATCTGTAGGTTTTGTCATGTAAGGGTAAATAAAGTGGTTTTACCCTGGGGCAGTGTCATCTGGCAGGATAGCAAGTGCTGTGTGATCATGCTTTCAGGATTAAATGAGGTTTCTTGGACATTTAACTGTATTTATTTTTTGGTGACCCGACTTGCAGGAGATTTTCTGACAGAGCAAGCACTGTGGCTTCTGTTCAAGATGATGACCTGCCAGACCATCAGCTTTCTGGCTCTATTTGTGTTCCTGTAATGCAGCTGCAGGTTTTCTTTGGCTCTGCTGCTGGGGGCCAAGACATCAGGGATATGTCTGTTCTTTGTTACGTGTTTTTCATAGTAGTCCATTTTGAGGATTTTAAAAGCTATCCTGCTTGGTCTGCTTCTTGATGTGGCTGATTTTGCCCAGTTCTGTTCTACCAATTTATAAGTAATTGCACAAAACTGTAACAGCTCACGCTGCAGGAGCCAGGGGCTGGCAGAGTGCTCTCCAGCTTTTTTTAGACATCAGTGAACAAACATCCTGTAGCTCTCTCAATTTACTTGAAGATCTTTCCTGACCATATACAGTGCTCAACTGAATCCCTACTTGGAAAAAATAACAATAGCAACAAAAAAAGATAAAGCTGAAGCTGATTAACTTAATGAGGCAGACAGCAATGAGTAGTCATGAATTAAAGAAAGCAAACCTTGATCATCAAAGCCAAGAACAGATATGTGCTGGCTCTTCTGCAGAAGCTGGAAGGCTGAAATTTAAATGGGTAGAGGCTAAAAATGAAATTGGGTGGAATTTTAAATGATGATATTGATGCAATGGACATGCTAGAAACTCAGAAAACAGGCTGAGCCATGGGATAGCATAATTGTAGGCTGTGCCTTATAAAGGAATTGCAGATTGTGTTGCCCTATTCTGAGTTTAAAAAGAGCTTGCAGTCAAACCAGGTAGATAAGTCATCTGTAGCATACAGGTAACAGAGAATCCTGTGGTCTGAAATACTGTGCCTAAAAGGGAAGAATATTGAGCAGAGGGATGCTCTCAGCCACCTGACCAGGCTGATGACCTTGACTGAGAAATGGGGTGGGTAATGAGAAAGCATGAAATGGCAGAAAATAAAGGAGATTGGAAGTCTGGGTGATGTCCTACAGCCTGGGTAAATGTTATGAGAAAGTATGAGGCAGAGATTATATTTGCAGATGCCATAAATAACTGTTTCAGCAGCTAGGCACAGAACACAACTGAGAAAAGACAGAGCCTGGCTTTGACTTGAGCTGTGAGAATACAATTGCTGTGGCTGGAATTATCACCCAAGCATTTTAGCACAATGACCATAGTGAGCTCAAATTCAGCAGGTCCAGAGGCACAAAAAAGCCTGCAGCAACCACAGTGTAGAACTTCAGAGAAGACAAAAATGTACAAGTGTATGTGTTCAGCAGTTAGCAGTCATTTTTCTCCTTCTTGGTAGCTGGTGCAGTGCTGTGTTTTTGACTTTGGGCCTGGGAACAGCGCTGATAACACCAGTGTTTTC
>JASSUY010037149.1:0-34168 GCA_032466535.1 Forpus xanthops
GCCGAAAATCCAAAACACAGTGCTCACCAGCTACTACTTAAAGAAAAATGACTGCTGCTGCTGAACCCATGACACCTCAGGAAAAGCATCACTTCATACAAGAAAAAATTCTCCCTTTGTTGAAGCACATGGCATACTCCTGTGCAAAATTGTTTCATTTTCTGTTTAGTATATTTCTTTTTTTTTTTTTTGCATTGCCTTTTTTATTGCTGTTTTTTTGTCTCTTTTTTATGTTGAAGGTACTTAAAGTTGGTGCCTGGTGAAAATTATTTAGTCATGGAAGGGAAGGGATGACTTGGGTTAAATGTTTAGCAACGCATTTTGTTATTGCCTGTTTAATTTTCGTCTGTTGTGATTGTTCCATTTATCTTTTACAGGAAGCCCATGATGGACTTGCTGATCTTTCTTTGTGCACAGTATCATTTAAATCCATCAAGTTATACTATAGAGCTGTTATCAGCAGAAAATAGCCAGATCAAATTCAAACCGAACACACCTGTGGGAATGCTTGAAGTGGAAAAGGTGATTTTAAAGCCAAAACAAATGGATAAGAAGAAACCTGCTCCAGTTATACCAGAGGTGAGAACTGAAATTAAATCATGTTGAGAAATTAGAATCACTATTGGATTCAACAAGTTGAACTCATAGATCAGCCTCTTGTTTCAGCACTTCTGTTGCTTCTCGTCCTCTCACCATGCAGCCCTGTGAAATGCTTGGCTTCATGTTCTTGATAACCTTCTCCCAGGTAAAACACATTTCAATTTGTTGCAGAAAACATCTTTGCTGTGAAAGGAAACATTAGAGTATTATTTGAATTCCCACGCCTTACTGTCCTTTTGACAAATTCTGCAGATGAAGTGTGGCTGAATACAGCCTTCTATAAACTGAAAATCAACAACTTGAACCATCTGTCATGTTGTGATATATATGCCCTTCTGATTGTATGTTCATTTTCCTTTAATACATACTGTGCTTTCTTGTTGTTAGTCAGGTTTTTTTTTATATAACCTTGAGAAGGCAAGAGGTTTTAGAAGTACTAAAGCAACTTCTGAGTGTTGCTTCAGTCTTTCCTTCCACTTTTGTTGTTCTGCTGTAGAGAAAAATCCTGGGGTTTAATTTATCTAAAGCGCTTAAATAGGGCCAGGGGAACTCTTCTGCCTTCTTACTTTCATCCTACTTGTGTACACACGCATGCACCCATGGCTCATTGGCTGACTTTTACAGCTCTGTAATGTAACCTAGTAGAGCATCTCACTCCAGGAATGTGCCCGGCTGGACAGGCAAATGGCAGATGCTAAAGAAAGAGCAGGCTGTTTCATGTGCCCTTTGCTTCTGTGGCAGGAAATCACAAAATAGTTTCTCTTCTAAAGGTAAATCAGTAACATTGGTGAAGTTGACCACGAGTGGAATTCCTGTGTCTGCTATAAGGCTGTTATGAAAATGCCAGTTGTTTCAGAATTTGTGCTGGTACTTACTGGAATTTTCTTCTCTCCAGCAAACAGTAAGGGTAGTGATAAACTACAAGAAGACACAGAAGACAGTCATAAGAGTTAGTCCACATTCACCCCTTCAAGAACTCATTCCAATTATCTGTAACAAATGTGAGTTTGATCCTTCACACACACTACTGCTGAAGGATTACCAGTCTCAAGAAGCCCTTGATGTTACAAAATCTCTTAATGACCTTGGACTAAGAGAATTATATGCCATGGATATCAGTCGAGGTAAGATAACTTTTGTGAATTGCAGAAAATTATAGAAAAAGATAATTATTTGATATTTCAATAATGTATATATCTTGTTGGGATAATTTTACTTATGAAGATATGAATTTCTAGCATATAGTATATATTTAATTAGTCTTCCTTAAAATTGAAACTGCGACAAGTTTATCTGTACTTATGTTTGAGAAGTGCTATAAAAAGGTGTAATTTTCTAACAATGTGTTTAGGCACCAGTAAAGATAGCTAAGTACAAATCATCACTTATAAGCGACCTCTTCCTTTCCTTCCCCCAAAAGACCAACAACACTGTATTTCTCTGAGCTTATAAGAAGATATAGGATCACGATGAGCTGAAAAGTACAAAAACATTAGAAGAAATGTAGTTTTAAAATTTAAAATTTTAAAAGTGTAGAATATTCTGATGGTATTTATATTTGATTGCTATTTTCTAATTTTATAGATTGTGAAGGAATAATAATATTTTTTTAATTGCGGCCCAACAGGGACACAATGAACTAACTACCTTGCATTTGTAGATGTTCCTATTGCCTGGTTTTAACTGTATTTGTGAACCTGTCTTTTTCATGAAGGGTTCATTGTACTGTGAGTAAAAGCTGTACAGCGTCGTTTGTTCTGTTTCAAACATTTCTCACAGGAAATCTTATCTCATATAGAATGCAGCAATACTGGCTTACGCCTGTTCTTGACTATTGTTCTGTTTACTTTTCTCCTTTGCAATCTAAAACCTGGGGGAGTTTGTTGGGCTTTTTTTTCTGTCATATTCCTCATTTCTACCTCATATAGTAACCTTATCATTTGGTGTTTGCAGTTTCAAGAGTTCTCTCAATTTGCAAGTGTCAGTTATCTAGAATAACAGGAGAATGAGAGATTTGGAAAATGTCTTTTTTTCCATGGAGAAAACAAACATGAAATCTTTTTCTCTTCCCCACTGGAAAACAACATATTTTAACTTGCCTAAACATGTTCCTTGGGCTACATGTGCCCGTAGTGCATTGTCTCGTTTGTTGTCCGGCTCCTGCTTTCATCTGCAGACTGACAGAGCTGTCTTTTGAGCAGTATGACGTGTGCTTCATTTAAATCAACAGCCAAAAATCCTTAGGAGGGAACATGAGGGCATATCTGCTTTCTACACAACAGTGCCTGGCTAGGAACTGTTCTCTTGATACAAAGTAATTCAGCGTTTTAATTTTGCAGACAGCTTCAGAGCTTTACATTTTGAGTTTTCTTTATAAAAGCAAGTGGTGAGGTGTGCCCTGTAACAGAGTTTAAATTCATGTTTTATTCACATTATATTTGAATTTTACATTCGTCTTTGTCTTCCAAGTTTGGACTGCCTTACAATCCAAAATTTACAGAGCAAACTATTCTATATACTGATTTTTCTTTTTCCATCACAAATATAAGTGAAGGCTCTCTCCTTATTTGCAAGATTTCTGTCTGTGTTTTATGTTGTCAGACATAAATTCTTAAATGGCTTTTAACATTGAGATAGTAAAGATACACATCCTTTTACTTCAAGAAAGTACCTAGTTGCATTTTCTTTCTGTGTTTGAAACTTATAACCACATCCTTGATTCAGATTCACATTTTCTGTCTTTCTTTTTGTCCTTCTGTAGCCACATCACCAGCTGATTTAAACTTATCGTCTTTGCAAGGTACGATTTACTGAAAGAGGCAGTGAAAACGTAGCACTTATGTGGCATTACAATCTGCTGTTATTAAAACATCTGCTTAACTGTGACATGAGTAATTGTCCTATCATAAGTGCATATTTAAAAAGATAATACAGAAATGGATATACCCAAGTATATATGAAATATTTCTGTATAGTTCTACTCTGGATTCATTGATTAGATTTGCAGTCATGTTTGTATTAATACAGTCATGTTTATATTAATACTGTCATTTTTATATTAATACAGTCATGCTTATATTAATATAATTAATACTTAATATATTAATACTGAGACCCCAAAGGGGCCTTGCTGATTTCTTCTCCTCATTGCATTTGCATTCAGTGTGATGCCTTTAAGAAAGTTAAATCTAGTAAAAAATTAGAGACAGCCTTTAGGTTTACAAATCATCTGTATGAAAAAGACCATGTAAGGAGAGTAAATTCTGTAAGGCACCACAATGAACTTGACTATCTTTACCATGACTGCCATGCAGTTACCTGTGCAGCACCTATCAGATGTTTCGGTGATCTTTCCCTGGAGCCATACCATGTGCAGGCTTGTGCCGGACTTGTCCCACTTCACACTTTGCCATGAGTTTAAACTGAATTGAGGCTGGACAGGTTGATGCTCTTTTTCCTCTCTACATGAACCATAACATGTGACAGGTAGGATAGGCTGGATTAAGTGGTAGAGGTATTAACAGCACCTAAAACTCAGCTTTTCCAAGCTCTAAGAAAGAAGAAAGAACACAGATGGTAGGAAACACATTAATTTTGCAGCATTTAGAAAAAGCTATTAATATAGGTGATTTACAATGTGTTTTGTATATCCTTTCAAGAATAAAAATGTGAAATGACAGACAGTGGAATAGTAAGACTGCAGGAGAAATAATCTGTGTAATAAATAACATCTAGAATTATTGTGTTCTATTTTAGACTCCTATCAATCTGAAAGCTTAGATGTTCTGAAGGAGAAAGAAAACAAAGGATTTTTCAGCTTTTTTCAACGAAGCAAGAAGAAAAGAGAACAAGTAAGGTGTAAATTTGAATACGTTTCTAGAAGTTTTGCTTATATATATTGAGCAATCACTGTTGATCATTTTCCAGAGAGTATAAGTAACTTGGAGTTTGTTTTCTTCCCCCCACTCTGCACGCCAAGGCTGCCAGTGCTCCAGCAACTCCACTGATGAGCAAGCCAAGACCAACGTTTGTCACAAGATCTAATACTGCTGGCAAGCAGTATGATTCAAACACTCTGCCATCAGAAATGCCGAAGAAACGGAGAGCTCCTTTACCGCCTATGCCAAATTCTCAGAGTGCTCCTCAGGAACTTGCACAAGCCCAAGTCAGACCAACATCTGATATTGTGAAATCTAACCGCATTGATAGCAATGAACAGGTTAGTTATGTTTGTTTCAGATCTCTTAGGAAGTTTAGGCATCATAACCCTGTTAATACCTGCTGAGGCTTGAAATAAACAGCAAAGAAAAGTTTAGTACTGTCTTTCAGAAATCATAGTTGGAAAATAACTACAGAAATGGAAAGATGCATTCCTTTTAAACTTTATATTGTGTATCCAAATAGCTATTCAAAATAATATTTTGAAAAGGTAAAACCGATGTAAGTTGGTATTGTGAGCACCTTTTTGTTCTTGTGGATGAATAGGTTTTATATTTAAATGTGAGAACATTGTCTCAGTTTATCATATCTAGTAATTGATGCTTTGATATTTCCAATAATGTTTGATGTTTTAGTTAGATGATAATGATAATTATGATAATGATAATGAGAAGTTTGTTCCTTACTAAAAAAAGATGGAAATCTTGGGGACTAGTCTTTGTAATCTTATGCTCCCAGCAAGTTAAAGTAAGGGTTTTATTTTAATTCAATAGTCATATATTTAATTGAAGTTATGAGATGTGGGCTACATATTAAAGCAGCCTACATATCTCATGCTACGCAGGAATTCTGCTAAAGAATGTGTGAGAACTGGTGCATAAGGCAGTCTCCCAATATTGTACATATTGTCAGTTGTGTAATTCCAGGGAAAGAGCAAGGCTAAAATTGTCATTATAATTTTAAAAAAATACTTTATACAGTATCTAAATGCAGTTTTTCAATGTGGTATCTAATAAATGAGGATAGTGGTAAGCTAGAATAATAAAATGCAAATAGAAATTTAAGGGATGAATTTTGAATTAAACTCAAAGACAAGAAATTTCAAACTGTGACTTCCTTTATCTTTATACAATCATTTACTCTTTCATTGATGCACAGAACCACAAGAGAGCACTGTTTAACAGAAGTTCTGAATCTGTGTACTGTGTCCTGCTGAAAAGCTTTATCATTTGAAGAAGACAAAGGTTTCTTTCTGTATTTTAATAAAAAGAAGCTTCTTGGGGGATGGGGAGAAATCACGATCTTTTTTTGCCTCATCTTGTTTGTCTTCGAATTCAAATTTTGTTAAAAATAATTTATTAATGTCAGCATGCTTTAAACGATTAGTATCCTATTATGTCTAACAGTAATGTATGACTGTTGGGCTAGGATCTGTCACTCAACAAGATTGCTTAGATTTATTATTTTGTGCTGACATTTCTTATTCGCCTAAAATGATTTGACTAAAGTCGAAGAGCCCACAAAGAAGCGACTGAAGTTCAAATTCAGTCACATTTTTGTGTACATTTTGTGTTTTGGATTTATGTGTGCAGCTCCCTTAGAACTTGGAAGACTTTGGCATGTGTTTTTTAAGATGGCTTCTGTTTCATTCCGATTTGATTGCAGTGTTTTACCAGATAATACAGAATTTGGGACTTAAATGTGAGCAAATATTTGCTCTGAGCTTTTAATTTTATTAATTCATGTAAACTATTTTGTCTTTTTAGTATCTATTTTCCAATAAATGTTATCTAATGAAAGAATTTGCACTGTATAGTACATATTGCTCAACTTCATCAGGGAACTCTTAGGAGGGATCTTATGAGAGACTTCCTTGGAAATACGGTCCTTGTAAGAGTGCTAAGATATTTTCAGAGACAGCCTTCCTTCAGTACAGGAGTGGTCCATTCCCCTATTTAGAAAAGGAGTAAGTGGAAGAGTAGTCTCATCTGAATATGCTACTGATGGAGGTCAAGTGCAAAAAATAAGTACGTGAGGGATGAAAAGGGGACTGAGCAATTCCCCAAAAGAAATACAGAGGTACTTATTGGATGTGCAGAGATGCAGTTAGGAATGCAAAAGCAAGCCTGGAGCTCAAAGCAGCAGATGTCATCAAGAATAACAAAAAAGGCTTTTGTAAGTTGGGAACAAGCAGAAGTCTGAGGATAAAGGATGAGGTTGTCTACCTCTGTTTTAGAAAGATGCTTATCAAGAGTTTGCCGCAACATTTTTTCGTTTAATGTGTGAGCTATGGACTAGACAAATTAACCACAAGGTAGGATAAGAGCTGGCTAAACAGCTCAGATGGTGGTAAACAATGGCTCAAAATGAGACTGGTTGTCAGGTGGAGTTCCTGAGGAGTTGGTAGTGTGGCCAATACTGTTAAATTTATCTTTATAAACAACCTAGATGATGGAATTGAATGCACCCTCAACAATCTTGAAGTTGACGCCAAACTGGGCATACAGGCAAGTACACCAGAGGAGCCACCATTCAGGGAAACAGTGACAGGCTGGAATTGCATGAGGTTTAAAAAAGATGCATCTGAAATTCTCTATCTGGAATAGAGTAACCCAAAGCACCTGTACAGCCTGGGGTCTGGCTACCTGATCCACCTTGAATCTCAATACTCAATCCTTTTTAGGCCACACCTGTACTACTATGTCCAGATTTGGTTCCTACAGTTCAAAATAGAGATTAAAACCAGGCAGTAGTCCATTGAAAAGTCACCAGGATGCTTAAAGGTTGAAGAACATATATGTTCTAACAAAAGGAAAACTCAGATGGGCTCTAATTGCATTCATCTGATACCCAGAAGGTGTTATAAGGAAAGTAAAGGTATATTCTATACTAAGATGCATGGTGACATGATAAGGACCAATGGGTACAAGGAAGTAGTTGCCTCAGAGGGAATTCCATTCAGACACAGAAGAAAACTCATTACTGTTGGAAAAAACTGTCATTTGGAATACATTGCTCAAGGAAGTGGTAGAAGCTCCCACATCAGAAATATTCGAAACATGCCTTGACATGCTCCTGCAATAACCTAATGTAAGACCTTGTGTTCAACAGAAAATTCGGGTAAATCATCTGTAAAGGTTCCTTCCAACTTAGACTTTCCTATTTCACATGGGTGGATCAGAATTTTGGTTTCTCAAAACTGTATCCACAAATATATTAGGACTCCTCTGCTAGCACAAACCAACAAATACTTGAGTTTGCTGTGAGATTGAGCACTGCTAGTGTAATGCTGGCAAAGGGAAGATTTGGAAGCTTGCTTTTCAGAGCTTTCACTGTAGTCTCTAAAATAAACAAAAAGTTGTCTCTAGCTATCGAGACTTCTGATTTCACTTACCTGTAAAATAAAAGAGAGCTCCCCTGAAAAAAAGTAAGATGTTAGGCAAGGGACAATGTAGAATAATGTTATTTAAATAAAAATTCCATTTACAGGATTTGCAACTTTATAATTTAAATTGAGCGCTGTTTAAATACATCAAGTAAGAATCAGTCTTTATTTCAAGAATTGATGTCCTAAATGCAGAATTGGAAATGAAGCATGTAAGCATTGTAGAATAAAATCAGTTTTGATGGTTGCACAGCATTTTTTCATCAGTATTGTGCATTTATATTTTCTCAAATTAAAGTGACCAATTTATACTTGTTTAATTCAAGTCAGTTCTCAGTAATGAGACAAGTACAATGGTCACATTAGGCCACAATTATTTCAGTGTAAACAATATAAGAATTTGGTCTCTTGTATTCCCCACTGTTGAAAATGTGCGTCCTGCTGGTGAGGATTGCTGCTTACCAGGCTGATTGGTGTGTTTGCTGCGCTATTTAGCATGTCTGGGAGTGTCACTGTTACTGTAGTGTCCCATTAAGTTAATTTACAAAGCTTAGAATATACTTCCCCCCCCCCCAAAGGGTTCCTTTTTATTTCCTTTTGCCATACAAGTAGCATTTCCTTGCAAGTCATGTTGCTTTTCAGAGTGCCTAAGTTGTGAAGCTTGTCCTTCTTGTTTGGTAGACTGGATACATACTTTATTTCTTCTATGGACCAGGATGACCTTCTGCGTATGCGTTATTATGGATAAATCTCTTTTGTAACATCCACAAGGAAGACAAAGTGAAATGTCAGCTTTGCCTGGATAAACTGTTTGCCTGGTTTTGAAAGAAACATGCCAAAGTAGTAACATCAGACAACAGAGAAATGAGCCAACTTTAAGAGAACAGAGTATTCACTGTTGTCTTTCTTCAAATTCACAGTGTATTGTAGTCCAGCTTCTCACAGCATGAAAAAGGGTTTTAATGCTTACCTCCTACAGCTTCTCCACATCTTTTCTCTTAAAAAAGAAACTGCTTTCTCTTTATATGAGCAGTTGCATTCTGGTATGAAGCTTGGAATTTTTCTGCCTCGGTTTCAGAGCGACTGCAGTGCTAGTGTTCGGAGATAAATTAGTAGATGTAAGGATTGCTGTTACAAGTTACTATGTAGCATGACTTGCCTATTCCATGTAAGACTCAGAAAATTACTAGTAAGCTTAATAGGTAATATTTGTCCAGCTAATTTCTATCTTAAATCAGACTGGAAATAAGCATGTTAGTCTCTAATATTGAAATCCCTCAGTTATTTGTCACTTCTAATTTTGGGCAAGATGGCTCTTGCCAGAAGCATGTTTACAGCTAACAAGTATTAGAACTTGCAAGTAGAGAAGACTCTCCAGGGCTTTTTGCAAAGTTGTGTTGTATAATGCAGTATCTTCAGAGTTTTCATAGGGGCGGATAAAACTTTCAAGTACTAACACTTCTTTGAAAGAAAATTTCTTTTAAAGAAAATCATTTATGTCCAAAATGCCATTGCTGATTTTCTTCCTAATGCTTTATTTATAAAAACTTGACTGTGATGTCTGCATTTTATCTTATGAATGTTTGTCTCCTTACACTTTTTTCAGTTATGGTAAAGGAGCATACGTAAACTATTCTTGGGTAGGAACAATTAAGTGGAGATTTTTAGTCAAAACATTTACAGTTTTAAATTATGGATTAGACTTCTTAATGTAGAAATACAGCTTGCTTTTACTTACACATTCCTAACTCCTAAAGAAAATCTTCAGTCTACTGCTTGGAAAAGAAAGGGAAGAAGATAGGAGAATGGAGGAAGGGTGGGAAGCAACTAAATCGTAAACTTTCTCAAAAGATTGTCGTAGAACAGCTTAGTTATTTGTGAGATGAGCTCTGTGCTTAAAAAAATTACACCAGAGGCTTAGTTGCCTGGAACTTGATGGTTAATCCTTTACAAGGCGCAGCTGGGACATGATGCATAGAGTTGAACATCAGGAAGGTGCTTGTGCAGAGGCAGGGTTACTTGGGAGAAGACAGTGCTCAGATCTGTTTGCTCTTACTGAAGTTGGTATGAAGATCACTAGATAGGATTCTGATATGATTCAGAATTGCGAGTGAACATTGTATGCATCCACTTTCAGTGTACCAAATACATAACCTTGTCCCCTTATTGTATTTACTTCTGTACTGGCAAGTGTATAGATAAATCATAGAAGAAAATAGTAATACTGGATGTCTTGACAAAATAACACCAGCTGAGTTTCTGCAAACATATTCTGTATGTCTTTTCTTTCCAGTAGGTCAGAGGTATATTACTTCCTGTGCAGTTCTTTGGCCAAGTTTAAGTATTCTGGGAAGCTTAAGTCATGTAATACAAATTGAGTGCATTTATCATTGAACATACATTTGTCTGCATACTTGTACCAAGGGAAGAAAGAAATACTAGCAAAATGGCTAGCAGTGTGCTTTGATATTGCAGCCTGTGTATCTTCTGGTAGAGCTAGTTAACTATGGGGGAAAAGAGGTAGATACTGGTGATGTGAAAATGTGTGTACAGTGATCATTGGTTTGAGGCATGCTTTCTGAAATGCTCCACTCCACTACATTCTTTCCTGAATACTTCTTCCCCCTCCCCTTTTTCTTCCATTCCAGTTGCAAAATTACTGTAGCTCATTTAACTTGCCTTTGCTCTTTGAAACAATAAGAGCCAGGCACCATGCCTGCCACTGCTTACAGAAGCCCAAATTTGGGAAGCACTGGCCTCTACAAGTGTCTGCTTGGGGTGGTGCAGGATTCTAACATGAATTTTAATTCAAGTGTAACTGATAAAGCACTGGTTATCACTGGCAGTTGGTATGACACACGAACACCCAGATGTATATTCCGAAACTTTGTCAGCTATGTCTTAAGAACATTATTTTATTTTTTTTCCATCTGTTTAAAGTACTATTTTCACATTGCACCCTTTGTTAGGATTTGAAAGCTCTTAATATTCATATGTTGAATAATTCCTGAGAAAATCTGTTCAACACTTGAACCTTAACTGGAACATTTAGTACTTTCTCAGAATCTCTCTTTGCAAATCGTTTGTTTCTTTGGATGCAAAGGGCAGTGGAAAGGCTTATAAAAATCTTCTAGTAGCATTTGTGCTCTTATGCTGAGAACATTATTTCCCCCCTACACACATACTCTTTCTGTGTAAGAGGGAACTCTGGTGGCATCTGTTCAGCTGAGCGAGTATGCGCAGAACTCAGCGCCAGCCAAGTCAGCTGAGGGAGCCTGTGCAAAGCAGATGAGGGTGCAGACCTTTGAACAGAGAGCTGTGTCTGTGCAGAATAAAGGGGCTGCAGCCTGGAGAGCAGCTGCCAAAGAGGAGAAAACCAGAACTGCCCAACAGCAAGGAGGAAAATGATTTAACAATAAAAAAGCCTCATTTGAGAAAATATATTTAACATCTCCTCCTGTATCAATTCAGATGCTGAATACTAATTTTATTTATTTATTTATTTATTTAGAACTGTTTGGGAACTGTGAAAAAGAAACTATAAAAGCGTTAAGTGATTTTTTTGTTGTGTGATATTTTAATCCAGAAACTGATTTTTTTAAAAAACTATTCAAGCATGCAAGTATTTGTAATTATAAGTGGAGTGCTGTGCCTCTGCATCCTCTGATGTTCTTAAAAGAACTTGTGCTTTGTTGTTTTTCTCCTTGGAATCTGAGTCCTGCTTTGCTGTAACAAGTTCAGGTATCTTGCTTTGGCATTAATATGATTGCTAGAAGAATTAGGTGAACGTTTTGGGCAGTGTTGCTCCTTACAGTGCAGTAAAGTATTGAAGGGACCTGTCATACTTGACATTGAGATGGGACAAAACAGATGGCTGAATATGTCCAGGGTAGCTCAGAAGATGGTTATCACTGTCGCAATTCATTCACTCAGGTATGCTACTGGGATCTAACAGGCGTATTGTGTCAGTTTCCTTTTCCCTTGTGAGCAATTTTTCTTTCCAGTTTTTATTTTGTACATCAAAATACTCTAGTTTTTGGTCTTTAAAGAAATTTATAATGCAATTGGACTGCTCCGTCATAAAACTGTGAAGTATTCAGCAGGTAGCTTTTGTCCATTTTTTAATGGTTTTGATTATTTGTGAATTAAAAAGTTGGTTGTTTTTTTTTGCTAAAATAATGAGGTCATTATTACACTTCAATATCATTAGGTCTTATAGGTTTTATAGCTTATTACGATATAACTTCAGTAAGTATTATGGAAGCTGATATTTAGAAAATTTCTATAAACATTTAAGTATTTGAAGCAGGGATGAAAGTCCTATAATTACATATACTGCCCAGTTAGGACTGCTGTTGAAGGAATAGAGAAGGAAGCCTTGTGATATATCATTGCAGTGGTATATAGTTGAATCTTCTTTCCACAATACTTTTTAGCTACTTATGGAAAAGAATTATTTGGGGTTTGTAGAATAGCCTTTGGGCATAGAAGAATTAAAATTCTTTTATAGTATATGTAACAATGAGTTTACTGCTGTATCTTGTAACTGTGAATATATTCAATTACTATAGAATTTTTTAATTTTTTTAACTACTCCTTGGATGAATTAAGATGAGAAACATAATATGTTTGGAAATAAATATATATTATTTCTTTCCCAAATGTTTATTATAAATGGTTTTGGAGAATAATTATTAGAGGTATTTACGGTTTTTGTTTGATGGATAATAATCTTCTTCCTCCCTTGTCTCCCTTCTTAGGTCCCTCCAGGATTAGTACGGAAAGGTTCTCTGCCACTCAGTGACAATGCTTCCGTGAGCTCCTCTCTACGGAGGATGAAGCGTAAAGCACCCTCACCACCCTCTCGAGCACCAGAAGATCAAAGCCAAAGCAGTAATGAGACTGGTAATCTTTTTATGCTGTTTAATTGGGAGTCAACAGAAGGTATGGCAAGTTGGCTAAACATTAAAGAAATACCATTTTATGAGATAAGACCTTCAAGTAAAAATGTGATTGCCAGGCATCTTCAGATAGTAAGGAGCAGTAATACCACTTTATGAGATTAGCTCACATAGTGCACGTTAGCCAGCACAGGCAGGATGCAGAAACAGCCACAAAACCACATATGAAATGCAAAGAGTAGTTTTATTTTCATTACCTCACCAATGCAGGAATCCCTGAAGCAACACCTGGGCAGAGACACACATGCAGGGATGCAGGCACCATGGAGCTTGGTCCACGTTCATGTTAGAGGATCGCTGAACTTCTTGGTTTAGCCTCTATTTCAGGGGTTCATGCATATGTAGTTTACCATTGTGCTTTGATCTTTCCGGTAGCAGGACAGGGATCTCAAGCATGTTTAATAAAGTGCCTCTCAGTCTATCACAGGCCTATGTTATCTAAACAGGGATGTTCTACTTGTCAAACACACAAGACTGAGTAACGGTTAGTATCATATACATGTTTTTCTGCACCCAGCTGCAAGTCACTTTGAGCATGTTTGCAATCCTCCTCACCAGTCCTTCATTATTTTCCCATAAGTGTGAGAAAGTAGACAGGTTTTAAGGCACACAGTTCGGGAAAAAAAAAACCTAAACCAGCCAGAAAATACCAAAGTAGTTATAGTTAGGTTAACTGTAACCTGTGTTTGTGTTAATCAGATGAACAACTTGGGTGGGGAAAAAAGATTAAACCCTCTCTGATTCAGAGAAATTAATAGGAAATGGACTGAGAAGAATAATTCAGAGAAAGTTTTATGTTGTTCTTTTGTAATTCTTCTGTTTGATCCAAAATTCAGTTCTCTGGTTCAAAAATACCTGTCTTGAGATTAAGATACCTGAGAAATGTGACAATGAGCATCAGTTGCTTAAGAGAAGGTACATTTTTAAGGAACTCTCAATTGTAAGATCACAATTTAACATTCTATCTAGAACTTTTGTTGGTGCAGAAATTGAGGCAACAAAAAAATCTTCTTACTTGACTTTTTATAGTAACAATCAATAGAATCAGCTCCTAGTAAAGTGGAAAAAAGAGGCACTGAAATGCAGTCTGAAACAGATTGGTTCTGTTCCAAATGCTTTGATAAAATCTACTTCATAGCAAGCTATGATAATTCATAGCAGTAAATTACTATACTACAGATGTGTCATAAATATAGTACTAATTTTAACACTTCAGATTAACTTTTCCTTTGAAGTACAAATATGGCTTTCTAAAATAAGGGAGTTTTACCTTTACTGTCTAAAGAAACATGTACAATATACTTTATCTTGGTCTCTGTGCTTTACATTTAATAAACAAAACATTATCCCTGTTTTCCCTCCTCCTCCACAAGCTGTAGGCAAGAACAAGCCAGAACTTCTGTGATTTTTGTATACCTCATAACAAACCTTTCAGAAGCGAAAACTCGGTCTTGTTTTCAAAACCCTGCCCTGTGCTGAACTTGACCTTTATAACTGAGGGGCTGGAGCAAATCCACGCCTGTATTTTGATTTGCATCTGAACAGCCTTTGAAAACATAAGTTGTAAATATAAACTACATGCATAAATAGTGGTTTATACATTAAATTTAATAATTTATTGGGTGCTGTGGAGAAAATGTAATACATAAAAGAACAGCTGTTTAAAATACAATTCTTCAGCTGCTGAATACTTTTTCAATTTATTCAGTTTGTACTATTAAACATCAGACTGAAAGGTTTAGATGCAAGATACAGCATCTAAGAATCTTCTAAAATTTGTAAAACCCTTTAAAATAATCAGTGCCAGTGTCTGGAAAAATCACTTTTCAGTGTATTTCACTGAGAATGAAATACATAAACATTAAGCATGTGAAGTGCCACTGACATTATATGAGGTTAAACACTCATAGTTCCTGGGCTAGTTGACAGGAACTCTTAGTAGTTTTCCAGCTTTTCTTTTTCAGGATACCAATCAAATTGGTTGGAGTGGTAAAACACAAATGTAGCACAGGAGTTGAATAGGTTACCTGCCATCCTAGATCTCTGGCAAATGAGAAAAAAAAAAAAAGTCAGTAATCCATAAATTTGGGTTTGGTTTAGGGCAATTTATATAAAATGTCAGGAAAAACCTTTACTAGAAGTAATACACATATTAATAAATGCAAAGTATGAACCTATACTGTAAAATCTGAGGTTGAAGGTATAATGAAGCTGTAATCTCTTCCAAGTTGTTGTAGCAGATAGAGAGCGGTCACTTCTGAGTGGCTGTTAGTGTTATTTATTAGTACTTAATTTTCTGCGTTGAAAACTATTAATCTACATGTGATGGGTCTAAGATGATGAGCTAAATTATCATACTATGATTTAAAATCAAGTTTTTTTGTTTTCGTGAGCTTGTTTCTATCTTATTATAGATCTGTGCTGGAATGTCTGCATTTTCTGTCACTTTAAGGCCCAAGTGCTGCACAGATAAGCAGCCTTGAATTTCAGAGAAATGGCTTTTTTTGCTTTTCCATTGATTTAGGAATTTCTGCTTGAGATATTTAAGGTTCGTGATTAAACATTTTAATTTGAGCTGTAATGGAAAGAAATAGAAAAATGCAAGGATATTCACTGGGCTCAGAGCAGAATGTGTTGAGCCCTGGGTTTTACTTCTGCAATTAGTGACAGTCTGCATTCTGCTGCTGCTGGCTTCATGTGATGCCTTTGCTGAAGTCTTAGTGCACTGCCTGGTTTTGTTTCAAATGCAGAGACAAGTCACATAGCACAGCTCCAGTGCTTTTGGTTTTTTTTTCTTTGACTCATGGGATACTGCTGCTCTCTGGTGGCACCTCTGAAACAGTCCTGAGGCCTATATATAGAGGGTCCTTTTAGCAAAGCCCGTCATGCTGTGAGAGCAAACATTCGCTGGCAGTTAAATCAGTTACAGCACACTTGTCCTGTTTCTAGTCTGAAAGTCATGCATGTTTGGGTATTGGTTTAAATGCATAAAATAGTTAAATATTTATTTAATTACCAAATTGGACAAAATTTTAGCTTTACATAAACTCAGTACTTCCTTCTATTTGGATTAATAGTGCTTTGATTGTCATGCTTCTGGAAACATTGTTTTTGCTTAGCTGTGACTGACATTCCCAAAGTGGTTCTGACATGTATTACTACTGTAGCAAATAGGCAAAAAAGTTATGCTGCAAATATAGCATTTCCTTCTGCCCTACGATGAACCATTACAAATGTTCAATTTGGTGATTAAGTAGTACCTAGCTAATAGATACATATGTATTAAAGGGAACTATTCTGTATAGTTTGGAATAGACAACTATTTGCAACTCTGTTGCAAAATGACAATTTTCCCATGGAGTAAAACCACCCTATACCTTGACAAAAGTAATTTGAAGGCATACATCTACTAGAATAAACATTGACAGAGAATTAATTTGAAAATTTGGGATTAGAAACAATTTTTTTTTCTCAATTATGATTGTTATTCCCCTTCCCAAAAGTTTAATTAATGCTTAGTCTTTTTTTTTTCTAGGGAAGAGGGTAAAATAGTGTATTTAGAAAATAATTATAAAATTACAGATTTTAAAATCATTTTCATCAAACAAACCCCATGATACAGTCTTCTTTGCTTCAGTATCCCTTAAGAACCTTGTTAAGGACTGTAGAATCAAGAGCAGAAAGACTAGCAGATTTGCATGATGTTGGGAAGCTTTCTGGCTTTGGCGCTTGCAGGCATAGTGGCTCAGAGAGCAATGTCAGCCTTTTCTCTGTTGTGAAAAGATGATTCTTACTCAAAGGAGACTTGCAGTTAGTATGTCACTCATCAGGTATGTCTTCACAATGTTATCCTGTAGGCTTTAATAGTGTTCTTTTAAGGCTAATTGAAACTCAATGACTAATGTTCATAGAGAATAAATTATGCACAAAATTGTGATTTATATTGTATATGGATTTACATATAAAACATATCAACAATAAGGCAACAGTATGTACCCAGTATTGCTGTAAGTACTTTGAAGCAATAAGTTGCATATAAAACTCTAAACTGAGCGTTTAGAAGCAAGTCATAAAATCTGAACTGTTCCTCTGGGGAGTTAACTGCATGATGTAAGTTGTTAAACATTATTTATGTATCAAATGCATTCAGACTTTATTCTGCTGCAGCAGTAGTGGCCCAGGTCTGGAATGGTGTCCTGTAACACATGGAAAAATCAGTAACTGAAATTAACTCAAATCCAGGCTAATACTATGCTGATAAATGAAGTATGATACTTTGGAAGAAGTGTGAGGGTTAGTTTTGTTTGGTGTTCCACATTTGCAGTCAGGTTAGTCCACTCCAAAGCTTGGAAGTGTTCCTAGCACAGCAAAGGACAGACTTTCACATAGCAGAAATGTCTTCTACCAACCCAAGCTAAGTTTCCATCCCACCAATATAGATACAACTCAGTCTTTGTTACATTTCTCTCCAGAGGAAAGAGATGACAGCAGTGCCTGGGCACAAAGCCACAGCAACTCCAGAATGCTTTCATTTGTTTTGTCAGAAGTCCTGGCTGTGCTTTGTTGCATAATTCAGGTTTCCACAGAGTATTTCAACTGAAGATACTTGGTTGTTTCTGTTGCTGGTGATGGCGCAGGCCCATGGCATAATAGCTCTCACTGGTGAAAAAGAGTGTTCATGAGACCTGGTTATGGGGTGTGGCACAGTCAAACCAGGTTTGTTGTTTGCCCGCATTCTATTAAGCTTTCTTTGTACCTTGTGACATATATTTATCTTTGCACACATAAAATCATACTTTATCACTAAAATCATCTCCCAGAGTATAAAGCTGTTAGCATGACTTTTCTGTAGCTGAAGATGAAAGGGTTTGGCAGTGGAAGAGGGCAGGTGGAAAGGAGATGAAGGTCCTTACTAATAGCAAATTTTTAAGGAGTCTTAGAGGAGTGCAAAACAGAAAACTACAATTAAGTAGTAAAAAGTTTAGCTTTTGTAGTTGCCCTATACCCATGAATGAGTAACTTTGGTATTATAGAACTCTTAACTAATGTCCCTATTGGAAAAATCAGGTACTAAACGAACACTTTCTGCAATATATACAGCTCTTTATTATATTTCTATAAGTGTACTTTTCTAGAAATACTGGAAACATTGTAGCACACCAGTCTGTGCAAAAACAAGTCAGTCTGAGATTTTCTGTCCGCTAGGATAGATGGAATTACTATCTTCTTTGTGTTATAGAATGCAGGTTGCAAAGCCAAGAGGTTAGTTGTATTGTCTACTTTATTAATATTTGAAAAATGTGAATCATCATCTTGCAGGAAGATTACTGTCAGGGAAGAAAGCTAGAGATGGTTAATTCCTCTGGAAATTAAAATAGGTGGATTTATTAGTTTGACTTCAGGTACGCTGGCTTCTGTGCATGCTAATCCGGCAGCTGAACATTTTAGTTTAACTTTGCTATAGCTGAAAAATTATTTTTTTTTTGTGGTTTCACACTTTTCTATGGGGTTTTTTTTATGCATTTGTACTGTTACACAGAGGGCTGCACAAGGCACTTCTAATTATGTTTTAATATATTTGGATAATTATGGGAAACTTTTGATAATGGTGATCAAACTTGTTCAAATCATGGGCAAAATTGGGATTCGGTTTGCTCTTTAGTTCTCTAAAGTACATACTCTGGTATAAAGGAACCATGCATGGAAGTATTTAGAAATGTGGGTAAAATAAACTATCTGCCTCCATGATATTTGGGATTATAATATTGTTAAATATGTTTTGATCTCTCCTAATCCAGTGCTTGAGTTAAACTGGAAAATGTTATACGCTAGCTTCAGATTCAGAAATAGATGGACACTAGCATGGCGGTGAGTGTATTCTCACATGTGAAAAAGAGAGAATTGGAAGGTACCAGAAAATACTGTCATGCTAAACCTCTGAATTAGTTTGGTTTACTTATTTTGTTTTACTTGAATTATAAAAAGAAGTCTCAGTTCTTCTTCTTCTTCTTCTTTAGGTGAACTTCCCCAGCCCCTTTGTATCTCTACCATGCATTGCGAGCTGTGGGTGGTTTCATATTTTGTTGTTTTTTTTTTTCTCTTTTTTCTTTTTCCTTTCTGAGTGTAGGTGTAAGGAGCCCAGAATACAGCTTAGAAGAAATCGATGAAAGGGAAGAGAGGAGTGTGCAACAGAGAGAGGACAGTGAAAGTACAAATGCCTCTCCTGGGATAGGAGAGGTTACTGCAGCCTTCAGCTCTGCTGAGGTACCACTGGAAACTGAAAAAAATGATCCTGCTTCACCAGCTCCAGTTCCTGGCAGTGTTTCTGTAGACAACTCACAAAGCTTCAAAGAAGAAAAACAAGAAAATATGAGCACAGATGGCAAGTAAGTACGTTTTGTGACAAAGAAAGGAGTATTAAGGAGGGAATGGGGGAGGCAAAAAAAGTAGAGTGCTGTTTCATTGTGGAGCACAGAATAGAGGATTGTGAGAGAGGAGTGAGCTTAATATGCTTAGCTTTCTTTTGTAGCACTCTTCTGTTCAAGGTAATGCATGTAGTTTTTCAACAAAAATGACAAAGAAGAGTTCTGAAGGCTATTCGGTTTAAGTCTTCCTTTCCTAGCTACTCAAACTGAACCCCAGGAAAGCTGAACCTGGCTCTAAAATACCCAGCATATTTACTAGAGCAGAATGCTACCGAAAAAACCCTGAATTGATTAGTTAAATGAAAATTTACAAATTCATCCTTGCAGTTGGGGAAAAACAAGTAGATCAGCCAGCCACTTCTGTTCTTGTGGGCACAGTTGTCTATTACTTGCATGTTTAGTTTGGTTTGATTTTTTTTTTTCTGTCCTTTGCTTCTATGTTAGCCAGTTGTCTTGACCTGTTTTGATCCATCTGCTCTTATGAAAACAAGTTAATTCTGCCCTTTTAAAGAATAAACACATTAGTTTCTTTAACTGCTTTTTTCCCCCTTCTGGTGATGCTGTACCTTTGCCCTTCAGCATGTTTGTTAAACTACCTGACTCAGCAGGTTTCCAACATGAGTTAGAGCCTGCTTGAAATAAATGTTGATTGTCCAGAGAAGTGCCATTTTGTTAATGTAGTTCACAATTTCTCTGTTCTCTTGGGCAATTAAACTGGCTACTGTTCCCAAATTAAATTGAAAGAACTATTTCAGTTATTGCACTGAAGCCAGAATGACTGCCCTAGTAGCCAAGAACTTTCAAAGTAGTAGAGGGAACTTTGACTTGCATTTCAGGGGTCTTTTTTGGCAGTCCAAGGCCAAATGGGGCTTTGCAGAAATCTTTGGTGCTCTGTCCTGACAAATACTGTGCCAGTTGCTTGAGTGTGTCTGCTCTGTGGGGATGTACAAGAAGGAGGATCAGCTAAGAGGTTTTTTTAAGTTTTCTTGAACTTGCTAATTATCAGTCCAGTGTTACCGTCTTAATGAGCTGGTTTGGCCAATTGGCCAAGGAATGTTTCTTTTTCCCCCTACTGATTTGTGGTAAGCTTTCATAGCCTATAATCCTGGTATCATCTAGCATTCACTGCCCTCTAACTTTAGAGTTAAGGCAATTCTTTCTTTCCTGAAATATCATGGGGATTCCAGAATGAGGGCTATTATTTCTCTGACATTCTATTTCTGGAACCCTATTGATAATTTAGACCTTATATAAAAGATCTAGTTACTTTGAAGAAGTGGTTTTTAATCAAACCACGGATATGTGTAATAGTCCAGTCAAAATGTCTATATATTCTATAATGATATCCTGGGCTATTCTGTGGCTTCTACCCCTCCCCTCCTTTTTTAAGAAACAACATAAAAAAACAAAACAAAACAAAAAAAAAAACCCACAACAAAAAAAGACTCACAGTTTAACCTGTTGTAAGAACTTCAGTCGCTCGTGAGATAAGCGCGAGTACAGAGTGCAGGACTGAGGTTTAACTTTCTTCCAACTATAATTTTGAGAGCCTATGCTCCTGTTTTGTGGTTTATTGGACACTTACAGTGTATTTTGGACTATACAAGCAACACGAGGATGGGTGGTTATTGAATAATTTATACATTCAAATGATTCAAAGCAGATGTTTTAGCTCAGGGCTCTGGCTCCTGACAGCTAACACATTTCATGTGTCAAATGAATTGGAATCGTCATAATACGGTATTTGTAGCTACAGAAAATAAAAATAGCAAAGATGTAAGTTTGAAGTTCTAATAATGTTTTTAAAAAGAAATTTTAAATATTTTTGCCTTTTTCATGTATCTTTTTAAGGCAAGGAACTAAAATTTCCTCCAAAAAAAATGAGGAGTTTATTCAGCATTTGTGCAGTTCTCTTGCACACCATGATCTAAGGACATAAATTGTATGTATTTGCAAAACGTTTAGTATGCAACTAATATGTTAGATGCGTATCTCTTTGTTGTTCTCAAGGAATTTCTTGAAAGGGACAGATAATTTATCATTATTATTTTAAAAAGTCCATACTGAAAAGTTCATGGGTTCACATGCAGTCGGCATCTTGTATGGCTTACTGTACAATGCATTGGGAACGAAGTCAAGGAAATGTTTTAAAACATTTCATACAACACTACTGTTGCGTGAATGATAAACGGTTGTGGCTTCACTGAAACTTAATTGTTTCTGGAAAGGGGCTTGTTCAAACTGCACACATAAACAAAAGGAGGGGAAGGAGAGAAAAGGAAACCAATCATTCGCTTACACAGAAGAGAGTGAAGCTGAATTTTGTAAAATATCATAGCGGCATTTCCTCTTGTTTAAAAAAAAAATCTATTCTTGTGAGTAGTCCAGAGTTTGGCAGAATGATTCTGTTTTGTCCATCTGTATTTGGAGAATATTGCCAGTTCTCTTGCACTGTTAGTTGTGTTTACTGAAATGAATGATACCAACATATTTAATATACTGTTGTGCTTTGCAGAGGACTACAGACTATGATAACCAGTGAGCAAGCAATGTTTGAAAAAGACAGGAAGCTTAGAATTTTGAATCAAAATAAAAATGATGGTGAGTAGTTCCCACTTGTTTTTAGTACTTCAGAGTAAGGTTGAAGAGAACTTTTCTATTCCTTTGAGAAAAATGACAAATCAGTCAACTCTTGAATTGCTATCATCAGATTATTTTCTTCATACTTTCTCTAGCTACAGTGCATCCTGTCTGTGATGAGTTACTAGAACTGATGGCAGTTTTGATTTTACAGGGGTTTTGTTCTTAATAATCTTTTATTATAACAGTAGTCAGTTTCATTGTGCTGTTGTAGGGCACTGTGGGTGGAGCAGTGCTGAGGGGAAGGAAGGCTGGACACAAAGGTTGTCCTACCACATGGTGTGACATGGGCACTGCAGCGGGGAAGGAGAAGCAATCAGTTGTTCTGTGCTTACAAAGTTAGTGTGGTTTTTCTGCATGGAAATGCAATTATTTTCAAACAAATAGAGCAAAGTGACATGCTGATTTGAAAAGAAATGACATCCTGTGCATCTAATAGATCATATTTTTTTCTGTGGATTTAGTGAGCTTACTAATTTCTTTTTCCCTTTTGTGACACTGATTTTCAGACTTATATATATTAGGCCTTCCATAGTCTTTTATGTTCAGTGCATCTCTGTTTATAAATCATAACAACATACTGCATGAGTCCTGTTTATATGAGATACAAATTTTAACTGCCATTTTATAACGTGCTTGAAATGAGATTTTTTTTTCCTCAAAATATGATTATTCCTCAAGAATAATTTTTTCCTTTGAATATCGTATTCAAACCAATTTGATCCAAACACTCCAGTGTTTTGGAGAGGGCTATGTGTTTATTCCAGGAGTAAGGAATTAAATTTTCATATCTGCTAAAAACAATTGGAAAAATAGTTAGAAAATTGCTTTTGTCCACGTGTTTTCAAGTTGATCCCTTGTACAATAATTGACAAATAACATTTGTAATGTTAAAACTAAAGGACAGAAGCCACAAAATTGTGGAACTAAATAAAAACTGCATCTAACAGTATTGAATCATCCTTGAGCTCTTGAATCACTGATACCCATATAACCAACTGAAATCCATTTAACGCTTTTTAAATGATTCTAGAATAGATTTTTCTATCACAATGATGCATGGCACCAGTTGCCTGATAATTAAAGAATACTGGGGCTGCAATACTATTATTTATTATTATTAGTGAAAGGTAGGCTTAAATAGCCTTTAAAAGTGTTAAGGAAAACTTTAATATTAGTGAGGTGCCAGTCCTTGTACACTGGATGTGGGGCTTCATGATGTAAGGGGGAAGTTTGAATGTTTTTGGCATTTGTATTAATTTTGAAATCTCTCTTAAAGACCACAGTGATACAGGACTCTTTCCGACAACAGAAGAAGCTAAAGAACTTCAGTCAGCTGAAATTAAAACAGTAGATTTTAGACAAAATAAAAAGCTTGAAGTTGATGGACTATCAAACTTCCAGACATGTAAAAATGATATCTCTGTAAGTCATAGGAATTATCCTCAAATAATTCCAGAAAAGCAATATGAGAAAACAAATCAAACCAGCTTAGACACAGTAAAAACTCAGGATGTTGCAATCCAGACAGGTCCGTTGGATAGCAGTTTGGGAAGGACTGCACAGAAAGAAATTATTGTTCCTCAGGGTTGTGAATCATCCACATTCAGAAGACTGGTCCCTCAACACAGTAGAGATGCAAACAGCCCCCTTCTTCAAGTGATTCATGCAGTGCAAGGGGATGAAGATAATTCAACAGAACAAAATCTTGAGAGACAAGAAGCTACCCATGAAAAAGTAATTCCCATAAAACATCAGAGTCACATTTGTATAAATGGCAGTAACTTTGCTTCACCAGAAACAACAGCAAAAACTCCAGATGACTCTCCCATAAAAGGTCACCCTCTTTATAGACAGGATGCTAAACCTAAACCCAAGCCTGCTAATGAAATTACAAGGGATTACATACCAAAAATTGGGATGACTACTTATAAAATAGTGCCTCCAAAATCCTTAGAAATAATGAAGAGCTGGGAATCAGAAATTCCATCAGATCTTAAGGATCAAGAAGCATCTACTTTGGAAAAGTCTCTGAAACATGAAGACCCCAAAGAATTAATTGGGCAAGCTGAAATTCCTCGTCTTCCAAAAAGTGTGGCTCATTTACAGATTGGTTCACAAAGTGAACCTGCAGCAGCATCAAGTGATCTGCTGCACAAGGCAAACAGCATTTCTGAACATGCTGTGGTGTCTGGAGCTGAGATCACTACTGAGAGCAATCAGACAGAAACAGAGTCTTCTAAACACCATGTCCATGTCCCACTGATGCTAAGCTTGGATAATGCAAATGCTTCTTCTGAAACACAGAATAAATCAAATGCATTAAGTCCTACAACAAAGCCTAGTTCTTTTTATCTGCAAATGCAACGAAGAGCTTCAAGTCATTATGTGACTTCTGCAGTTGCCAGAAATACCATTTTTGCTCCCAATTCTATTCAAAATGAAGCTAAGAATACAGAGATGGGGAAAAAAACTTCGTCACCTGATCCAGCTGCCCCTTTACACAAGACAAGTACTCCCTCTTCTCCAGCAGATGAAGAAAATAATGATGATGGGAAAAAAATTGAATCCTCCATTTCTCCTGTTAAAAGCAATAAACCTTCAACTGTTCCCTCCTGTCCACCAGCACCGTTGAACCTAAGAACTCTAAGAACTTTTGCAGTTCCAAAGCCATACTCCAGTTCAAGACCATCCCCTTTTGCTCTTGCTGTCTCATCTGCAGTCAGAAGGTCGCAATCATTCAATAATACGCGTACAATCACTAGCCAGGCACCGAAAGAGGAATTTCCTGTTGAACTCTCCTCTGCTGCTTCGGCAGCCAAATTCTCAGCTACTTCCGTGCCTCAAGTGCAACCCCTTTCCTTGCAGACCGTAACAGGGTGGTCACAAAACAGTGTAATGGATAAGGTAATTTTTATTTCTACTATTTGGCTGTTGATCCACTGTCATCTATTGTGACTAGTCTAGAGGATAGTCTCTGAACTGCTCCCTGATCAGAAAGTACTGCATTAATACAGTGTAATCACCTGTAGTAGTCTAGCAGTAGCACAGCATCATAATGAAATGCAGGAATACTGGGAAGCTTACAGTGAAAACAACCTCATTCAAATTAATGGAAATAATAATTCCTTGCATAATTAGTATTCCCTTCTTCTTAAATGTAATTCTGAATAGTGTGATCAGTTTGGCTTCAAGTGATCATGGCACACAGACACACTTGAATGGGATATACAATTTTGCTGGCATAATTATCTGAGGGGGAACCTCTATGCTATAGTGGAAATGAGGCTGATCTCTGAAATTGTGAATGAAACACTAGAATGGTGGTAGTTTGATACATAACTTTGTGCCAGGTTGAGTTAGTTTCCCATTTTTGACTAATTCAGATTAAAGGTTTTTGTTTTGTTTTTCCACCCACTTCCTCCCTTTATAGATAAACAGCAGTGTGAATAGTGAGCAGAAGGGTCAGGCACAATCAGGTGCTTCCACTGGCCATCCACCCCCTGTCACAAAGAGACAAACCGTTATGACATTCCAGAGCTCTGACCCAGAACAGATCCACCAGAGCTTGCTGGCTGCAATCCGTTCTGGAGAAGCTGCTGCCAAATTGAAAAGGGTGAGTTTTCATCATTGCATCCATAACAATGAATTCATGTAACTTCCTTCAAATTACCATATTAATGCCTGACACTAGAAGCAGTTAGCTTTAGCACAAAGTGCTGCCAGCATGGCTCTAAACAATAGGAAGGGAGGTAGGGGAAGAGAATTTAGTTTTGCAGAATTAACTGGTGAAAATGCACAAGCAAAGCTTTTTCTGTCCATATTTTCAGACAATACAAATCCAATTAGAAATCTCCCTGAAATTAATTAGAAATCTCTAAGTTATTAATCAAGTATCTCTTCCATAAAATCAGGAACATATTCAATTATTGGTGTTTGTGTGGTTTAAGTGGTACAGTTTTATGCACATGCTTCACCTTAGACCTGAAGTAGCTGCAATCTTACACAGGCAGATAACACACAAAAGTTCTGAAGACTGTATTTTTAATTAGATTCTATCAGGTCCTTAATTCTTCTTAAATGTACTTCAGACCTCCTACTGCTATTTGGTATCATTAGTAAGTTATTTCTCAATGTTTTGTCAACAGTCGTGGTAGGACCGTCTTCCCCCAACACCTCAGGTTAAAATTGTGGCTTATTTTTCTCTTTTCTCTCACTTAAAATTCACCTGTACTTCTCACATTGGGGAAAATATTGCATTCTTTAGAAATCTGTTTAGTTTTAAATTTGAAACCAGATAGTTTAATGGTAGCCTCACACACAGCTTTCTTGATCGGTATTTGTGTTTTGCATTCTGTATTGAGAATCTCTCATTGCAGAAGGTTAAATAAAGTCAGTAGTTTTTGGTTTTCTTCCCTTTCCCACTTGAAAGAAACAAATGATACATGGTACTTGGATGTGAGGGTTGGTGTTTTTTTGTTTGGTTTTATGGAAGTCTGTGACTCCCTAGGGTCAAAATCTGTAAGTGGATGGTCGAATACTGGAACAATCTATTTCATACGTAAGGTTTTGTTTCAGTGTTGCACTGCAGCAGCCTGTCTGAGATGTGTAGGTCTGCCATCATTTCTGCCCCAAATGGGAAAATTCAGTTTCTCAGGAAGGTTTACAAACATACTCAAGTAGTTTTTGACCTCAAAGTGGTACATAACATACCGTAGTAATGCTTCTAACTACATGTCACTAACCACAGCCATTTTAAAAACAGGATAAGATTAAGAAAACGCTGTATTGTTCAAAGTTTCTTCGAGGTCAGCTCTATCTGCTCTAACAGAAGTATCATTTGGATTTTGTTTGAATGCTTTTATTAAGGTGGGTTCCTCCACCCTCACCTCAAGTGCATAATTGCATTTTGAATAATACTGAACTTTCTTTATTTTGCTTTGTGCATTAACTTTTTTTTAAGATCCCACGGCAAATATATTTCTGCATGGCTGCTGCAACATAGCTTATAACTAAAACATAAAACTCATAATGTGTTTTTCAAAATTCAAGAAGTCTGTTACTACTAGAAAGAAAGCAATGAAAAACTTCATTAAGCAGTTATTTTTCTGCAGGCGTACCTAGTACAGGTATGTCTGACGGCAGAAAGAGAGGGAGTTTTTGCCTATGCAAATCTTTTGAAAACATGGTCTCACGTGATGTTTAACATGGAGAACTGGCAGTAGTAGGACAGAGAAATGAAGCTTTTTGTAACAATAGCTTATTAGCACCCAAAAGTGATTTCCAATATTGAAAGGATCTTTTAAATGTGTTTACTTAATAGCTACCACTGCCATGCTGCGCTAAGTGAAAGGGAGTATAACTGATCCATTTGAATTGTGAAAGAGGTCTGTCAGGTGCATACTTCTCTTTTTGCCTCTTACCATACTCTTCTCCCTTTCTTCAGCTCTGTGAGAGAATCATTAAAAAATAAAATGCTGGCATGATGAACCAAATTCTTTCTTCCCCCCATTTTACTTAATATGTTATGAACATACAATGCTGAGAAATGCTGAGATCTGTAGCCTTTTGTGTTGCTGGCCTTTTCAGTAGGGTCCTCAGTAATTACTAACCTAAAATGGGTCAAGTGAGGTTTCTTTTTAACCAGATTTTCTCTTCAGAGTGTTCTCATTGTATTTAGTAATATGTGTGCTGCGGTATGTGGTTCTCATGGCTGTGGAGTGCCCACAGCTCACAGTAGCTCCAGTTGGAGTTGCTGATTTATACAGCTCCCCTAAAAATCAGATCTTTGCTATCTATTCTAAAATGTATATGGTTTGCTCCTTAAACCACGAGATCCTGATAAAAGAAACATTGCCATGGTATAAAGAAGTGTTAGTTGTAACTGTTGCATTCTGTTGAATATTTAATAAAAGTGTTTAGTTTGGTAACGTTTTTTCAAACATTTCTTTTTAACTAGGTCTGGAGAAGGCTAGAAAAGTGTGTGTTTTTAATAATTATACACAGATTTCTTAGGATAAAATATATTTTAAGTAATTTCTTATATTTCTACTACCATAGCATATGTGCTTTGTTCAGAAATCCTATAAAAGGTCTTTCATTGCAATGAGAGAAATGCTAACTGAAGTTACAGTGTTTGTTTCCTTGAATTAATATTGTGTAAAAACAACAGAGAGAAGAATCTGAAAAGTTAGGTTAATTTTTATATTTTTTTTCCCCCCATGCCTCCAGGTTGGTCCTCCATCAAACACCATATCTGTCAATGGAAGAGCCAGGCTTACTCATTTGTATTCCACAGAAGCAAAAGTTAATCACTAGATACTATACCAAATATTTTGCACTTTACTACTGCTTCATAGGCCAACTTAATATTAACTGCAAATTTTTGAAAGTGTAAATGCAAATCTATATTAATATATTTTTGTCAATTGTAATAGAAATTTCAATCTGGGTCCTTTAATGCCTTGGAGATATTATTAGAATGTATAAATTATGGTAGTATTTTGCCTTTTTCTCTTTATAAAGCTGACTATGCTGCTAAAAACATTTAAGAGAAGGTGCAGATGAGTTTTGCTTATGTTAACATGAGAATCAAAAATTCCTAATTTTAGCCTTTATGACAGAACAATATGTAGCACTATGCTGAAATTACAGATTTAAAGGATTCTAAGGATTTTAGATTAACTTTCAATTGTATATTACTTTAACAGATTGTATTATTTAAATCTACCACATGCTGCCTTCATATTACTTTGTTAAATTAAATTTGCAATTAGTAGAAAATCCTAAATACATGCAGTACTTTGTTTCTGTTTAAAAAAATAGATGGTTTTGTTTCCTCAGCTGAGAGTAGTTGGTATAAGTAGTTTGTTGTTTTTTTTTGGTTTGGGTTTTTTTTTTAATCTCCTTTAATTTTTTCCTGGTAGCACACACAAAAAAAAAAAAATCAGGATATAAATTATTGGAAATTTTTGTACTACTTAAGAACTTTTCTTAACAGGAGCACTACATGATGTTTCTCATCTACTCTTTACCTGTATATAGTATTTACCTAGTATTCAAATAAGCAGTAGTTATTATGAACTAAGTTTGTATTGAAGTAGTCATCAGCATATAGTCACTTACTGATAAAATGCAAATTCCAGTTTTGATACTTAATGAAATAGAAGAAATTCTTTTTTCACTGGAAATATGACTAAAGAATGAACTGCTTTGGACTTATTAATGTAAAATATTTTAATCTTAAAACAGCACAATAACACATTTACAAAGCATTCTTGTGTCTGAGAACATCTATTTATAGATTAAGCATTAAATACCAAAATGGGAATATACATTAAAAGAAAATGCTTCATGTTATATTTTATCTATTTTGCATTACTTGTCAAGGTTATAAATTTTGGGGAGGGGATGAAAATATGGTCACACTCATGAAATAGCTAGATTATGGATGCATGCAGCAAGTGCTGGGGTATTTGCCATATTGAAATATCTTCTGCTGGACTTGATTTAAATAAAAGTAATTCTATTTTGTTTCTATTCTTTAACAATATATTTATTTTGTACTTTAAAGGCATTGG
Organism: Forpus xanthops; assembly: GCA_032466535.1. Lineage (NCBI taxonomy): Eukaryota > Metazoa > Chordata > Aves > Psittaciformes > Psittacidae > Forpus > Forpus xanthops. The sequence goes on from JASSUY010037149.1 coordinate 29,531, forward strand.
GTAACTCAGTTTCAGAAACTGATCTATATGTGCATTTCAAAAGGTTATTAATGGTTTTGCTGCCAGGTTTTTGTGCAATAATCTCCAAGAGGTCTCATTACTTCTCTGATACTGATTACAAATAACAGTGTTAATTTAATGCTGAAACCCTTCAAGGAATGTTTTAGTAAATAAAAATTCACAAAGAGAACTGATGAACATTTGTTCACTGATGTTCTCTCTCCTGTTTTCTCTCCAATATCTTAGTCCCTTGACAATATATATTATTACCATGTCTTTCTCCTCCTTGTTCTTGCCTCTGATCAAGGGCTAATTACAAGGGCAGGGGGACCAACATGGTAGTTCAAAAGTTCTCTTTCAGGGTCTGATTGCAAACAGATGTTTCATCTTTCACTTGAAAATGGTGAGATAGAAGAGTTAGGGTTTTTTCTAGTTCCTAACAGAGGTTTACATTCTAGATTTCACCGTGTCTTGAGTGACAGACTTAAAAATTGTAACCCACAGGATTCTAGTGTCTGGGTTCATTGTCATATTTGAAGCCTGTGTTTCAAGCATTCCTGGACAACATAATGATTTGTAACTGCCATGAAGAGGTTGCACTGTGAAAGGAATCTCCTTGTTTGTACTTTGGGTGGGAAGGGATGGCACGTTTTTTTCTCAAACCTTGGTATTCTCTACCAAGGTGATTAAAGTTATTTCATAAAACTAACATAATCTCCATTTGTGGTAATAAAAGTCTATATGGCATTTCACTATTTCAACCAAATTGGTAAAATTCACTTATTCTGGTTTGGGCGAATGTTCAAATACCCATCCTTCATTACTGTTTTCTTTGGTTTTGACTGCAAAACTATAATACTGAATGTTCCTTAGCCCTATATGTTAAAAGTACATTGCCTTTTTATGTGAATTTCCGAAGGCAAATATAATCTTATGTAACAGAGATTAAAACTAAAATTCTTTGCTTGAATTCTAGGATTTCTTGTCTGTGTAACTGAACTTGCTTGATAATTAACTAAAATGTCTACACACACTATAGTACTGTGAAGCTTTTCAACAAGATTTACTGTTACTAGCTGGCAATATTGTTTAGCAAAACTTTCCCTCTTCTTCAAACATATATCGTAAGACATTTTTAAATCTTGCTGTTGTATATCTAGAGACAAATTTTTTCTTATACTCTTTTATTAAATTCTACCAGAAAAACTTGTTGATGAACTTGACATGTTTATTCATTGTTCAAACAAGGAAGCACTTCTGCTTGAGTTAAGAAGTGGTTTTAGCAACTGAAAACCTAAGTTAGCAGTACTTTTTTGGTTTAGATGCCTAACATGCACAGAAAACAGACTTTTTTGGGGGCTTGAGAATACTTATATTTTAGACAACCTGTATCATGGATGTCTTCCAACAGAATGCAACTATTTATGCCACAGCACTTAAAATCCCCTTGCTGCTTTTGAATGGCAGCCAGAATGTTTACGAAGTCAGGATATTGCAGCAATGAAATGTCAGTGTAATTGTACAGACAAAACATTAGGCACTAATAAAAGTGAGCTATGATGTACTGTCACAAGTTCTTTGACGAAGCGTTAGAAATTTATGTAGCACAGTGGAATCTTGATCTAGTCCAGATTCCAGGACTTCATAAGTAAAGGATGGCTAGTAAAAAAGAGTAAAAATGGTCTTGTTAGTTATAATTGTTATTTATTCTACAGAAGAATAAAATTAAAACTACAGAGGTATTTGGAGAAAGGAGCGGTTTTGCTGGGGGAGCATCACCTGCTAATATTTGGAAATATTCTTATGGCTAGAAGGTTTAAGACCAAGACAGGAGCTGTCATACTTGCAGCTGAAAGATGTTAAACCACTGGATATCTCAATTTCTGAGACATACATTTAGTAATTACTGCCCTATTTTTTCCCAGCTACTTGTTATTGTAGCATATTGTAACATACAATATGAAAATCATTAAGGAAGACATGAAAATGAATGGATGTGGACCAAGAGACACAAGATCACACACTAAGTAAAGGATCAGAATATAATATGGGAGCAGCTAATGTTTTTAATTTTAAGATTGTGCAGGCATCTGTTACCAGCCAAAGCAAACATTTTCAGTTGGAGTTGCTTAGAATCCTATTTTAAACCACAGTTACTGAGAAGGTTGAAAGAATTCTGTTAAATAGAAACAAGGCAAGATACTGTTGAGCAGTAAGGTGTGCATCCTTGAATGCCTGGCCAGAATGCCTCTCTGTCTGGTGTTGGATTGCTACAACTAGATTGAAGAGTAACTGTAAATGACTAAATTGGTAACAAAGCAAACAGAGCTCTTTGCAGAAGAGAAAATGTGGTTTAATTTAATTGCTTATGTCCATGTTAGCAGAATGTGAGGCTGAAGTCAAAATAGTGTGTTTGAACTGGAGCTGCCATCTTCACAGGCATGACAACTGTTTCTTGGTGCTGTGAATGGTCTGAGGTTCTGAAGCTGTGGCATTCTGTTAGTGCTCAGCTGCTGACTGGATAGCTGAACCTGAAACATCATTTATTATAGACAGATTTCTTACGAAGTCCATTGTGATGATAAAGCTGTAGCAATATCAATGGAAATGCTTCACAGCCTTTTATGGAAAAGGATGCTTTGTGGATTATTTGATACAAAACAGTTGAAAATCACAGGTAAGGTGGATTTTTTTTTTTTCCTTTAGAATTTGTGATTAGGTAACTTTGTGAGAGGGAAGGTGTCCTTGTTAAATAATATGAAATTTGCAAGTTACAGTAAACTGCGTTTGTTAAAAATACTTCATTTCAGTTTGCCTTCTTGTAAGAGCTATGTGACATGTTAACTAACACAGAAACTGTGGGTCAAGAATCTTATCACAATGTATTGTACATAAAGTTGCATTATTTTTTGTCAACAGTTCCTTTGTGATAACACAAGCCTTAACACCTTTTCAGTGTTTATATGTCTTCAAGGAACAGATTTGGAAGTGACACGTAATTTTCTCCTTTTAGTTGTATTAAACCCCACATTCACATAACAGTACAACAGCTACTGTTTAAGTGAAAGAGTAGATGAACATTTTCCTTCCCTACTTCCTCCATCACCCTAGAAAGACCACTAAAACTGTTAATGGACTTAGTTATTCCTAAATCATTCAAGACACTTAAGAGAGTAAAATTTGTGGGAGGGGAAAGAAGAGAGAATGTAGTAAAAAAAAAGGAGTTCTTGATGCGGAGAATCACCATATGTGACGACCAACAGAAGCATACATCTGCTCCTCCCTGGTTTAATGCACAAAGGAATAATCTTCTATGGGCAAACTATTAATTGAGAAATTTACTTCACTTGTTGCCAGTGGAAGAGGCTGAGTGAATTTCATATTCTTCATCAGTGTCTTGGGAGTGCAGCTTCTCCTCCCACCTTTCATGTTATGTTTTCTGTTTTGGCTTCAGGGTTCTACAAATACTGTACCATATTGGAATGTGTGCATACAAGCCAGAAATTAAAAGCTTAACTCTGAAAGACTCAAAACTTGTAATCCCCATCCATGTAATTAGTACAATGATGAAAATTCAATCCTCTGCAGGACAGGCATTGTTCCACATTTCTAAATAGCAGTGGAAGAAAATCTTTTGGCATTGGAAAAGGAGAAACAACTATATCTGGAAAGGACACTAAAAGTATTAGGACATTTCAACTACCTCTATTGGTAATTGTTATTTCAAAATGATTGTGCGTATATACATAGGTCCTGGAAATAACAAGGGCTGTATCATCTATCAGAAATAGCTACAACTCCATGGACAAAAAGAATCCGAGAGAGTTGGATTCGATGTAAGTCGCTAACTCACCTGTGAATTTCGTAAACTTTGAGAACAGTCTTGTGCCAATAATGCACTGCAGCCAATGTGATTATACACAAATGCCAGTGATATTTACCAGTTTGTGACTGTATGATGAGTGTATTTTTAGTAGCTGTTTTGTTGGTATCAGCTGCTGCATGTGAAGAACAACTGTCTTCTGTGTTAACAAATTATCTGCTTGGTGATTTCAAAAGCATTATTTTCCATCAGTTGCATGAGTGTACCCAAACAATGCTTAAAATAGGAGTTTAGGGATAGGGTAGGGAGTTAATTTAGGTTCCTCCTTAATCACTTGAATACACCTTAGAGAAATTTTTGAAATAGATAAATATGTATGAAATGTAAGGTAGCACTGTTTTGTTGTTTGCATTAATAGTAACCCTACTGTCAGTGAAAAGTGAGTGTCAAGAGGTGGGGGAGGTTGGGTTGAGGGACAGGAATCTTAATGGTTCATGTAGTTGAATTCCTCCAGGAAAAAACCCTAACTTGCTGATAGACCATACCTTCGTTCCTTCCATTGGAGAGAATAAATAGAAACGCCTGAAATTCAGATCCTTAATATTTGCTTTCATTAGATTGGCATAATTCTTCATAGTATATATAGAATCATAGAATAGTTAAAGTTGGAAAGGACCTTAAGGTCATCTAGTTCCAACCCCCCTGCCCTGAGCAGGGACACCTCCCATTATACCATGCCACCCAAGGCTATGTCCAACCCAGCCTTGAACACTACCAGCAATGGAGCATTCACAACTTCCCTGGGCAACCCATTC
>JASSUY010037150.1:0-17296 GCA_032466535.1 Forpus xanthops
ACTTCCCTGGGCAACCCATTCCAGTGCCTCACCACCCTTACAGTAAAGAATTTCTTCCTCATATCCGATCTAAACTTTCCCTGTTTAAGTTTGAACCCATTACCCCTTGTCCTCTCACTACAGTCCTTCATGAAGAGACCCTCCCCAGCATCCCTATAGCCTCCCTTCAGATATTGGAAGGCTGCTATGAGGTCTCCACGCAGTTTTCTCCAGGTTGAGCAGCCCCAACTCTTTCATCCTATCTTCATATGGGAGGTGCTCCAGTTCCCTGATCATCCTTGTGGCCCTCTGGACTTGTTCCAACCGTTTTATGTCCTTTTTATGTTGAGGACACCAGAACTGCACACAATACTTGGGCTTCATTTTGACTCCATGGTCCTCTCCGTCTGCAGAAGTTGCTGGCAGTGTGCCCTTCTTTGCCGTGTAAAATCACATCGTATGTTCCCATTTTATTGAAGTGAGCCACTTGTAAGAAGGGTTAGTGACTACCTGAAATTCTTTTGTACCCTTTTTCTATATTAGACAAGGGGTTATTTTTATTGCATTGCAAAGAGAAAGCAAAAAAATGTGTGGGTAAAACAATGTTTCTGAGACAACTCTAAGACCTTGAGCTTCTATTTTAGTCTGCACAGGAAGGGGGGAGTTCAGGCAATTTCTGATGTATCACTTCATGTTTCTGAAACCATTGACTCAGAAAAGGTTATTTAAAGCATTTATTTTGTTTACTTATCCAAATGTCTTTCTACAATAACTCCCCATTCTTTTTGATTCAGAGATGCAGAGAGATAGGAGATCCCCTTGGCATGGTTTCTCTTTTTGTATCTTGGTAGATGTTCATTGCGAGATTGGATACGTTTTACTGCTTAGTTTCTGAAGTGTAGGCTGGAAATCATGCTTCAGTGTCAGATAAATTCATGCTCTCCATTTTAGACCTTCAAGACAGATATCTTTTTAATGCTTTATAGGTTTCTGTTGCCTGTTTAAAAACTTTCATATTCCTCACTGTAACCTTATTATTGCTCTCTGGCATGTATTTGTTAAAATCTTAAATCCCGTACAGCTTGGAAGATCGCTCACTTCCTTAACAAGAGCACCCAGCACTGGGCTTTTAGGTTTCTGTCTTTACTTTTCAAAATCAAAATGTCTCAAACTTGGCAGTAGTTGTAGTTTCCATTTTACTTTAGTTGCCCACCCTTCTGTGGCCTGTGTTTTATGTTTTCAAGTCAAATGTAAAAAGAGTTGGAAAACAGCATGAAACAAAGCTATGTATTGTAGAAATATTCCAAATCCCATGGATTTTAAGGTTGTGAGGTGCACTATTTAAAGTCAGGTTCTGTAATGCAGGAAAATTTCATCCTGATCCAATACCATATATCCTACATGGAGGAAGGAGATACATTTGTTTTTAAGGTTCAGTAGTATTAATGAAAGCAGCTCCACTACTTTTCTAGCTCTTTTTAATTCTAATATTTCCAGTCTTAAATTACTCTGAGCACATATCTGTGCTTTCTAAACATTCTCACTCCTGGCTATGCTATGCAATGCTGTCAGGTTATATTCAGTTATTTCCCATTTCAAATATTTCTGCCCTCAACAACTCACATGATAACTAATGTGGGCACTGGCCCAGGCAGCCAGAGTGATGCTTGAATTTGTGCTTCATGTGCAGGAATAGAGTATGTTTGCATATGGGTATGGAGACTTGTGGATCTCCAGATTAAAAAGCCATGTAGTGGATTGTATAAAGCAACAAGGGAAGAATTTGTTTTCCTTGTCAGAGCTTTATTCTAAGTCAGTGGTACGCATGAAATCCCTTCTGCATGCCTTGCAAGGCTCTATACTCCTGTTTAAAACTCTTGGGTTTGGAAACAGCAAGGAGTTTTTGATCATGGGATGCCTTCATCAGGCATAGGACTTTGAGCATTTTGCAGGTAGCATGGGGTTTATCCTGAGCCAGCTTGTAGCTCAGCAGTGAGGGAGAGGGGGATTTTTACACTGGCTGCACGCTGTATTTAACCACTATTTTTTTCTTCTTCCAACCTTCTGACAAGTTCCTTGGGTAGTTTTCCCTCCAGAGAGGTCGCACTCCCTGTCCTGCCAGTGTGCTTGCAGAGGGGCTGCCATGGAGGCGCCAGAGACTTCCTCTGCAGACTTAAAGCACAAACCTCTAGAAGTCCCTTCAATATAGGCACTTGGACTGTTCTCCAACAGCTGTAAAATCCTTTATAATTGACTCAGCGGATGGATTTTGTTTTGGGGATTTTTGGTTAGTGAGAGGGAAGAAGGGAATGGTCAGAGTAAATACTTAGCACTAAGAAAACCTTAGATTTTTAAGAAGATAAAATCTAAATATCTAAAAGATAAAATCTAAAGATCCAGATTCTATTGTTGCCCCATCAGTCTATTTGTGCACTAGTGATGATGAAGGTGTGAAAGACACTCATAACACTGAAGTCTTTGAGTGTCTTCACAGCTTTGGTCATGCATGGAGAATGCAACCACTTCCATTTCATGCTGATAAAGTCTTCACATCAGCCTGTCTTTTGTATGACTACAAATACCTGCAGTCCAGCCAATTCCATGTAAGTTGCACATTCAACACCCTTTGTGGGGTTAACCTGTCACAGCCACCACGCTGATACCGGCTGATGCTGTCATGTGCTTCAGTGACTGATAGAGTCACATGGGAAACATTGGGGTTTAATTGAAAACTCATTTCTGAGAATTAGTCCTGCAGTTCAAAAGATTTTGCATGATTACTGATGTGTGTGTCTCACTTTCACACATCTTTGTTCTATGGATTAAATCAACTTTCCTCTGTTGACAATTGTGTAGGAATTTTTTTTCCCTGGAATAACTATTTTTAAATTGGAAACTCAAAATAAGTGGGTCATACAGAGCTTATTGTTTACAATGCTTATATATGTATTTAAAATACACTAAATTATTTAGTTAGGAGGTAAGATGAAACACAAGATGTCAGGGAAAAAAAAAATCTCATTGCATGCAGTGTCAACCAAGGAAGCTTTGAATTGCTTATCTTTTAAATTAGTATCCTACAGCTTCAAGAGTACATTCATATATAAAATGAACGTACCTGCTAGTTTAGATTGCAGATACAATGTGTGATTAGTATGCACTTTAACTTATACTCTACCTCATGTGCCAAAAATACCCATACTGGCACTTTACATGCATAAACACAAATCATAAAAATGTAGCAGGAATTCCTGTGTCTAATTCACATGATTTGTCTTGCTTAAAGAAACAGTTGTGCTCAAAATTACAAGAATAGCCACACGTCCTTCCAATTCTCTGCTTCTTGGAAGACTGAAAGCGTGAATTATGTCATCTCCAAGGGAAGGGGAGAAATTGTTCCCTCATGGGGAAAACAGACTGCTGTTTGTTTCTGCTGCTTCTTAAACTGACCCCTGGTAGTTTGACGTCAGTGTCCACATAGCCATGTGACTCATTTCTTTTCACCATTGATCTCACGCACACTGACTGGTAAGGACAGATGATGGAGGAGGCCCCAGGTGACAGCTTTGTCGTACACTCCAAACACTACCTGTGATTCACTAAGCAGCGGTTCAGCTCATATCTACCTGGGGCTGCAGGCTTCTTGATGAGACTCTCTGGTCAGTGGCAGTTGATCTTTATCTATTTTAAGGAGAAGATGCTCCAGTGTGAATTACAGCTTCTGTGCCGTGCTCATGGCTGAAAGCAGGTTCAGTAGAGGAGAGGAGCCAGAAGATGTGAGAATTCCACCATAACAGCTGTACTGCATCACTGAAATCATTCATCTTGTTTATCAGCCTGTCTCTGCTCCATCATCTGCCAGTTTCAGATGATTAAGGGAAAAATACAGCACAAGTCAGGTATAATGCGACTCTGCCCCTCATAGAGCCTCCTAGTTTATGGAAGTAAGAGGTTGGACCAGACATAAAATGACTTATGCCTATGTCTGGATCTCCTTTTTCTATACATGCATTTTTGTAGCTGTCTTTTCCAGCATGCTGAAACAATCAGTTCCATACAGGAGTTATAAGCTATGTAGAAAAGTACTTCTTTCTTCAATTTCTTTTAAATATACTGATTGATACTTTGCTTGGGATACCCATTTCTCCAGTTTTGTTAAATGGGAAATTACTGCATTACCATATATTTGCTGTTCATGAACCTTCCAGGGGGAATATGTCTTCATAGACTTCCAATGTACAGAAATATTTCTATAGGTCTGTTCACTGTTATCTCCCTCACAGAGGTGAGGTGACTACCACTAGTTACACTGCAGGAAGGGACTCACCACCAATTTATGTGATGTACGTATGAGATTCTGCATCCTCACCTAATGATTCCTACTGTTTGCCTTTGGCTTCTGGTTATTTCTAATTATATTTCATGGACTTAATCCCAATAGTTCACATATTTTTCTCTTCTTGAATTGCAATAGGTACATTGTTATATAAAAGAGATGAGTAGAGATGATTTTTCATGTTGTTTTAATGTTCTTTTGCCAGACTCTGATGTTTACCATAGCTCAGTATTTAACATTATTCTGAATGGAGGAGACATCTGAATGTAGCCTCTTGGGGTAGGATTTTTCTTCCTTTCTTCAGAGAAGATGTGAATCTCTTAATGGATTTGCTTTTCATCCTATAGCTTTTCCCCAACAAACCCATGAGTGAGCTAGTGATGATATGCAACCAACCAATCTTGCCAAGACTACAGAAGAGCACTGTCAGATATTATATCAAAAAGACCATGTAGGTCATGAAGAAAATGAGTGGGGCCCAAGCAATTGTCAGCCTCTGTACTTAAGAGATACACGATCTCAAGTCCAGCCAAATTCAGTATGTATTTTCTAAGATGTCTTTTTTGCTCATATGGAATAAGCTGTTAGCATAGCCTTGTGACCTATGAAAGAAAGAAAAAGGGAACAAGAAAGAGGGAACATCTAACCATCAGAATGGAAGGAAAACATCATGTTCTTAGGAATTTTCTACTTTTTTAAAAATAGGATTGTTTAATAATGTGGGTAATACACTAGCTAGAGATCTACATTGAGTTCTCTTCACTGGCACTGACTGCCTACATGAGTTTGGCAACTCACACTTACTTCCTCAAGTGCTAAAATAAATGTAACAAGAAGATACGATGCTATGATGTTGATAATCACTCACTACTTTACATGGAAATATTTGAAATGGGATATTGCCACTGTCATATGCAGAAAAGCAATAAAAAATTATAGTGCACTCTGGCTTCAAACTGAAGGAGACAAGGGCTCTACTGCATATCAAACACCTTATCTAAATGACAGATGGGTAGATGGATGTGTTGAGCCTGTAATTTCCATGGCTTTTGCAGTATGTGGGTGGTGTGTGCTTTGAGAAACAATTTCATAAAACTCCATCCCTGTGCCACTTGGCAGGACCTATGTATGTGCTGAAATGCAAGAAAAGGTGAGCTGCTTTCTATATTAGTTGCTTTAGGAAGGCAAAATCTCAGATAATGTTGCTTCTGTAAAGTTGTCCTGTAGTGTTGCCTTCTGAAATTAATACATACCTGTAATTACTTGTACTGTAGTTCCCTCCTTTAAGGACTTTTTGTTGGTTGGATTTTTAAGTTTTTGGTTTTTTGTTTTTGTTTTTGTTTTTTTTTTTTTTTTTTTTTTTTTTTTTTTTGTTTGTTTTTTTTTTTTTTTTTTGGGGTTTTATTTGATTGGTTTGTTTTTCTGAACTTCTCTGTTCTTTCTCTGGAGCAACTAAAGGAAGACTTAGGTAAAATGATGTTTTGCCATCAGTTTGCCTGTGGTTGGGTACTAGAGAGGTAGGAGTTTGAGGGTAAATCATTTTCCTTGTTTTTCTTATGAGATAAAATTGGGATGAGTAATGTTTCATAGACTTCTGCCCTGATGACCAAGATGTTCAAAATTTTGTGGAAATGTATTTTCATTGTCTAGTGTTCCATTGACTTTATTTCACCTTCAGTAAGCGCATCCATCTTTTTGCATCTATCTTAAATGCTGGGTGTAATGTGGACAAAAGACTTCTGTTGTTAGTAAAATTGGGAGGGGAAATTAAGGGAGTTCTCTTGTGTCATGCTGTGGTAAAGTTTGGAGTATAAATCTCAGTCTTCACTCTGGAACTGAAACTAGGATGCAGTAGTATTTTCTATTTTTTAAAAAGAATAACATACAAATTGCATAGAAAGATTTACATAGGAAAAGTCATTCACATCACAAAATTAAGTCGCATTTGTCAGGCACATTAGCATTTATTTCTGTGAGAGGAAATTACAGATGCAAGTGACTGCACAATACACAGAAAGCTGAGCTTTCAGAGGACTTTTTTTATGTCCATACTGGGATTGCTGCTTTGAAGAAACAGAGGCTGTGGCTGAAAGAAGAGGAAATGTAATACTAAATTAGCCCTCCTCCGTATTGTCCAATGTAGCATTGTTACTGAAGCTTTGCAACTTGAATTTTCATGTACAAAAGAGTAAAAGTAGCACATTTTGAGGTTCACAGAGCTGCAGTACATCTTCTTTACTCTCCTGAAGTCTCTACCCATGCAGCTCATTTTTCTCAGCAAGAACCAAAGACTTCATCCTGTGTCTTGCTTTTAGGTTTAAGAAGGGAGCAGCAGCAGAGTTCAGCTCTTAATGTCTTTCACATTGGCCAACTCAGTAGTGTCTGGAGTATACTAGGAGTAGACTGAAGGTTATCTGCTTGTAGCTGAAATAGAAAGGTTGAAGGTAAAAGGAGAAGCAGTAGGTGGTTTAAATGCTATTTAGATCCCAAGGTTAGATCTAGGTTCCCCATAATCCCCCCTTTTCTCACTGTTCTAGAGCCTGAGGTAGTTTGGTTCTCTTTTTAAGTTTACTATAGATCTATATTTTAGCTTTCCTCAATGACTAACAACTGTAGCAGAGACTTTCCATTGTTACATTGCTGAGTTCTGTTCATTATAAACGATCTATTAATTTATTATCTTTTTAAATCCTTTTAATAGAAAATAAGTATATTATGGAATATGTGTATATATGCCCTTATTGTATTACTTCCTGCTTTTATCAGATAGCCAATGCAGCTTTGCAGGAGGCTGCTGCCGAAGTTTTACCAGATTCTGTTAATTTCGCAAGGTTGGGCTACCCAGGTAAGTAAGTAGTCTGCTTATCTGAGGGTCTTTCTAGGATTTGCTGGAAACTGTGCAAACACACTGCGTGAATACCTGGTGAATCCATCTCTGAAGTTTATCCATGCCCTGCAGTCGCTGTAGGAGGAGAGAGAACTGCCAGAGTTCCTACTTCAGGAGGGGAAAAGGGATAACAGGGTAGTCAGGCCACTGAGGTTCAGCTTCGTGTGGAAACCTGGTTGAAAGCAGTGTCTGCCTGCAGGTTTGGATGCGGATGTCCAGCTCCTGTGTAATCTGTAGTAATAACATCACTGTGACCTGGGGGAAGCTACAGTAGTGACTTGGCAAATTCTGGGATAAAAGCAAGAAGGGCCATTTTGTGTAGAATGAAGAGGTAAGGTCAAGAAGAGAATCTGTAAAGTTGTGGGTGCATTCTGGTCATCAAGAAATTGCATTGATTTGACTCTTACAGGAAAGAGAACTCATAAAACTAAAGGAAAGTATTAAACAACATTTTGTAGGAGAAAAGGTGGTAGTTAGTCTTGAAACAGATATATAATACACTGTAGCCAGCAAAATTATCAGATTGAATTTCAAGGATGCGTGTTTTATGCAATTTCTCTAAGGCCTGTGTCCTACCCTGAAACTTTCACATGTAGCATTAAATATTTTGGCTGCAACAGGGCAGTGATTTCCCTTGGGAAATGAAAAATACCTTGCTGTATCTCCCTCTAATCATGTATATCATCCTTCATATCTCGCCTCTTTCCCTGGCTAGTGTCCTTCCAATCTCCTAATAGAAAGAAATTAAGTAAGCCTCTTGATATACTCAGAGTGGAAAGAGAGCAAGCGCTACTGCAATACATCTGGTATTCCTTATGTACACAAGCAGAAGTGAACCATGGCCTGCATGTAACTGAAAAAAGACTTCTCTTTCATTGTGTTGAGTCCATGGCGAAAGTGTCATTTGTCTCATGGAAAAAAAAAATTGAGATTACACTCTGGTGACTTCATTGATACAGTAAAAATGAATCCAGTCACCTTTTTGATTAGGTGACCAAAAGACAAGTAAGCTGAGCTGTTTTGTTTTTTTTCTGTGCCATCTTCATACATATGTATGCAGAGTGTAACCTCTGAAATAAGCCATTATGCAGTGCCTGACTTTGCAAAAACTTGTGATTTTTAAAGGGGCTGTTTGACATACAGCTTGCAGAGGTTAAAGATTAAAAATGTATACAGCCTGATCTATACAACCTGGGGCAAGTGTTTTTTTTATAGTGGAGGTAAGAATGTGCTGTTTGTTATTATGCATTATTTATATTACGGTGGTACTTAGAAGCTGCAGAAAAAAGTGCTCTTATAGGCTCTGTGTGGCCGAATGTGGCTCTAACAGTGCACTACAGGATAGGTGAGCACTAAACCATGATCATTTCTTGGTGGGAAGCAGTCAGAGTCTGGGTTTTGCAAAATGACACAATTTAACAGACACACATTTCAGTGTTTGTTCCCAGGAGCTCTTAGCTTTACAGAAGCTCTTTTGGCAGGCGGGAAGTTAACCTAATAAAAACATTGTAGTCTCTCTCTCACTCTCTCTCTCTATATTTAATTTAGACTTGTACCGCTGTTGTTCATGCTCCTTCCCTTAGGTCAACTCTTACCAGCAGTGGCCCACTGGTAATGAAGATACCTACAGAGGCACTCTTGAATTCAGCCACATTTTCCATGGTATCAGCCAGTCTTACCTGGACATGCCTGCATATGCACATAATCACAGACCCAGCTGTGGTTTTAGTATCCCCTTATATTTCAAGCCTTTTTAGCATTTTCAAGTCCAAAGAATTAGTGATTTTATGTTGTAGTGTAATTTTGTGCAAAAGGAGCCTCAGAAACCTTTACATAAGATGAATACTTAAATACTTTTGTAAATGCAAGTTAAAAAATGAAGGACTTTAGAGATTTGGGGAATTTGTTCCTCCAGTTTACTGAGATGAAGACTAATTTCACAATGGTGCTCACTGATAAAACATCTGCATTTGGGGGTTTATACAGTAATCCTGTATTCATGCAGAACTCTTGTACAGGAGTAGCCATGTCTAAAGAAATCAGCAAATATTTTAGGTGTAGAGGCTTGGCTGCATTGCTTTTTAGATGTAAATAGAAACTGTTCTGGGCTTGCTTCTTCCAGCTTCTTAAGTAACAAATAAGTTGATAGTCACTGGGGAGAAGGCATGCTGTTGGTCTGTTCTGGTCTGCTACATTGCTCTCTCTAGTTTCAGCTCTTGAGTCTCTCTAGTTTCAGGCACCCTGTGTTATATTCTTATATTGCATTTCAGAGAAATAAAGGAAACTCTATGTGCTTAGGAGATTTAAAACCACAGAATACGACGATACTGAGAAATATTTATGTATTAACCACTACATTAATCACATTTTGGAGAGAAATTGGGTGTGTTCCTGTGTAACCTGCTCTAGGTGGCCCTGCTTTGGCAGGGGGCTTGGACTAGATGATCTCCAGAGGTCCCTTCCAACCCTAACAATTCTGTGATTAGTAGGGATGTGGTGCATGCAATGTTATTTTTGTCGTTGAAAGATTTGGAACAGAATCCTAAGATGAAACTATTGCTTAAGTGGTGTTTCTAACTTTGAAGAAGCAAAAATATGTCTTTATTTTTGCAGTCTCTTCAACCATCTTATTCGCTTGGTTTTATATTTTTAAATGAGATAGGCTTAGACTGAAGTGGATGTTCAAACCATTGTGCTTCAATCTAGAGAGCATTTTGGGGTTAGCATAATGTTTGACTGAAAAGTACCAAAGAAGTTGTGCTGTCCTAAGGAAAAAGTGTTTTTTTTTTAATATGGGAAGCCTTCAAAGTCAGAACCAGGCAGCCAAGGAAAGCAGAGGAGGGAGTATGAACCAGAAAAAACCCAACCAACGAACCAAAAAGCTCAGCCCTAGTGACAGCGTAATGATTGATGGTGTTAAAATTGCAAGCATCATAAGAAAAGTTCTTATATATGTAGAAGTGCATGTAATATACAATTAAATAATAAATTTTAAGGGATGTTTTTATTCAGATGTATGAAGTACTCCAGACATGTTCTGTGTGGGATCTGTGTATCTGGATGAATGTTTTTTATTCTTCTTTTAAACTTCTGGCCATGTACTGCCACAGTCATAATGTTACTATAAAATCAGATGTGTCAACTTTTCTCAGTTAAATGTAGCTAATTTCCACTTTTGGGAGCTGGTATTATGTTGTAAAAACTCACTCTAGGATAAAGTTTGTATTCAGAGATTTTTAGATAGAAAAGAATCAGAAGAGAGTCATGAACAGGGGTGTCAGTAGTTAGAATATGTGGCCAGCTTTGTGCAAGACTGGTGTTTGGAAGCCATCAGGACAGGGAGCACTAGGAGACTGTGGGCTGGAGGATGTTGCTGAGTGCTTCTCCCTGTGCTACCCACTGCCTTGCCTTACCAACAGGGGAACTGGCCTGTTGCTGTCATAGTGGGATGACAATGATGAACAGCATGGAAAAAAATTGTATCTGAAGCATGTTAAAAATCTGGAATTAATTACCTTGCAAGGGGCCAAATGAGGAGGAACTGACAAAAGAGTGTCAAAGAATGAATGCTGCAGAGAAGGTATGCCATGAACTTTTCATGGCAGAGGGTAGGGGGATATTTCATTAACTTAAAAGTTGGCAAATTCACATTGAGTGTAATTACACTGTGGAATTAATTCTTCATTGAACGTTATTGAGGCCAAGACTTCAGCCAAGAGTTCAGCAGGATTCAGGTTTTATTTGAACAGCAAAAGGTACTTTGAACTGTAGCAGTGAATCCCGGAAGATTTTTGCAGTGTCCTGTTCTGAGGTTTAGGTAGGTCTCTAATAACTTTTTATCCTTCACTGTGTGGAGAAGGAAGATAGATTATTTACTTATTCTATTTCAATCTTTCTATGTTACTTTGTCCTCTAAGTGACTCTTAAGTACTAGGACACATGAAGGAGTATTGGAAGGGATCCGGTGTGACCATTTCTCAGTTTCTGGCACTGTTTGGGATCCACTGTTATCATTTCTGTATTTCTTATGCTCTTCCAGCCATAATAACTACCTCTTCAGACATCCAGTACTTGCCGTTACTAGGCAAGTGGCAAAAAGCCATTATTTGTTTTCTGAAAGACACAAAGATGCTGTATCTTGTCATGTTAACTACATACAGGCTTTCAGATGCCTCTCACTATTTCAGTTACGTAAATATGGTGGGAACCACCTTTCAGTTAATGAAAGCATCTGATTCTGGTTGTGCTGCCCATGTTTGAATTAGAAAGATGGAGATTTCGGTGAAAATGGAGATGTTCAGATAGGGAGATAGATAGGCTTTGCAGTGATAAGAAATCATACAGTGGTGATGACACCAAATGAAAGCAGTGAGGCATTCCTATGGGGTCAGGCAGTGAAAGTTCCAGATTGTGCAGAAGGGAACATTTGTGAGGTCTGATGGCAGCACTGGCTATGGAAAGGCTTAGCAGGACAGCAGCTGATCCCTGAGGATGTTCAGGTGAGCAATATCTGAGATTGCTCACGATTAGTAAAAGTAAATAATAAAAAAAAAAAAAGATGATAAGTGTTGCAAGCATTAAATAGGAAAGGGGATGAAAAGGCTTTTGCAATGCAACTCTAGGGTCATCAGTTCTGAGTGTGGCCACCCAGTGCTCAAGTAGTGTGTGGATGTGCATGCGTCCACCTCGATGCAGATGCCCATAACAAGGAAGGAAAGAATGAAGATCACTGAAAGTGTGATTCTGACACAGCCTTAAAGCATCAGAATCCACTGGAAAGAAGATGAATGGGTAAAATAGTGAGTCTGGAGAATAAAAATGCAGAGGAAAACAAGCATAGCTTTTACCTAACCTTAAGCATTACTTCTGTTTGGATGTATGGATCTGCTTGTGTATAGCAGCAAAAGCCTTCAGCTGATCCATGGCTTTGTCAGGTTTAACTGGACAGCTGTCCACATGTGCTGGGCACTTGGGTCAGCATCATTTGGGGGTCAAAAAGATGCTTGAAGGCACAGCTGCAAGACTGAGGAACCTGGATTTTAGTGTACAAGTTTGAAGGCTGATAACTGAATTGTGCATGGGGATCCCACTCTTTTCTGTCCATACCTATCTATGGTTACGTGCTATCTGAGTAACACTGAAAAGTGTTTTGTGTATATTTACAGGAAGTTGTATTTCTTGCATTCTTAATTTCTTAAAAAATGTCTACATTCCCAGGCCGTGCTCGTCCTGTTTCCCAGGCTTAATAACAGAGTGCTAAATGAAGTTCACTTGTTCCTTTTCTGTGTGTTAGGTAATCTTTATTGGCACTTCTAAACTATAGCTGTATTGCAGCTGTAAAACCAAATGGACTGATGGCTGGTGTAAGGTATGTTACTGGTGTTCCTTTGGTCCTCGGGCTGGCATGTTTACTGATTTACCTACTGGTTACCAAAATTGAGTAAGCCACAATGGGAATTCGTGTAAATCAGTGAAGAAACTTGTGGTAATAATTAGCTACCTTGTCAGCTTGTGACAGTTGAAGAACAAGAGCGGAATAATATCCATTTTGATGTATTGATTCAAGTATGCATTCAAGGGCTTTCTTAAAATCTTCTGCTTCCAAACCACCAGCCCTTTCTGTGAAAGCCAAATCCAAGGGCTGAACTTTATCCTCATGGGAAATGACCTTTGCCTGCCTGTAGGCATTGCTAGGCTTGGCTTCTAGTACAGATTAAAGTGAATACTAGTCAGTAAAAGCTTGCTTTTTATTTTATTTGGTAGAGCTATGATTTAATACCAGCTTCCTTTTTAAAAGAACTTTGTATTGCATGAAAGAATGTGACAAAGATGTGAAAGCAGTGGCTTCTTTTGGGTTTGAAATACTTTATTTTTTTGGAAGTCTGAGGGAAGAGGCTGCAGAAATCACAGAATAACTTCATTAACATATGAAATAAATCACGAACTCAGAAATGAAGAAGGAAAGAAGAGGTTTGCACATCTGCCTTATTGCAGCAAATTTCTGTATCTTGATCAAGAGTAGTTGTAAGCTGGAAATGGAGAAAAATAAGAAGGATGAGAATATGGAAATCTGATTTTCCAGCTGCACAGAAGTGTATGCCTGGAACCTTGCAGAAACTTGCGTATTTCCAAGTGCCATATTTCACAGGCACTGGAGGGTAATGCCTCCTATGAGAACAACTGCTGTGTGCTAACATCAGTATGAGCTGTCACATTAGGTCTATAATAATGGCATGGACCTTTAGGAACCTTCGCAGGTCCTACAGCTGGAAAAAAATGGAGTTGTCAAATACCATGAAAGCTGTGGAGAACAGGGACATTTATTGTGTTTTGAGGTAATTGAAGGTATGCAACGATTTTTCCTTTTAAGTTGTTTTGCAGGCTTAAGAGAGCAGGATCTGAGTCAACCTTTGGGTAATAGAAGTCCTTGATTCAAGGGGTGCGTATTTTCAGTGCTTCATAATCACTTTGTCCACATAACAGAAGAACAGTGAGCTACGTTCGGTCTTTTCTGTTCTTTTAGTAACACGGCTGGAATCAAGTTGAGTAACCAGATGATGTTAACTCGTCTTGCTGTTTGAGGTCCTTCTGGAACAAAGTAGGAAAATGCCATGAATACATTTTAGGTTATTTATTTTAAGAGTGGAATTTCAATAATTTGGTTCATGCAGAAATTATGCTTGCAACAGTTTTCAAATGTAGTTTTTTATGTAGAAAAGGTGAAATGATCTGGGTACCTTATTAACATGTGTTGCAGTGCACATATTGCAAATGCCTTTAAATAGCTGTTCATTTTATTGTATCTGATTGTTGGATCAAATAAGCTGTCAGCAAAATGTATTTTAAAATATCAGCCTAAATTGTGTTTGCAGGCTGTAAAATAAGGATTAATTTTTTTTGATTTCTTGAGACCAGAGACATATTTCTTCTACCCTTGTGTTACCAGGACAGGCGTATTCGAATACTTATAGCTGGAGATAGATCAACCTTTTCAGCATACATCTTCCTTAATTTTGAGGCCCAGATTTGGATAAAAATCTGAACTGTGTTTTCTTTGAATTGCAGTGAATATTTGCTCATCTCAGGTGGTAGCAAGATAAGTACTTCCAAGAACTTTGCAGTTTGAGAAGCCTTTATCTTTTAAAAAACAGTTTGGATAGTGGTTATTTTATTTGAATAAAAGTAGAAGAAAAACTCAGTTTAATTTGCTGAAGTAGGTAACCAGATAATGTCAGGGCTAGCATATTGAAAGCAAAACTACTGGTTTGGGAAAGTTGAGCAGTAAGAATTTGTAATTCTCAAACAATAAGTAGCATGGGAGATTTAAGAGTAGTGACTAGTAATGACAATTAGGAATGGGAAGAAAAGATGATCCAAGACACATGTCTAATTTTAATAGAGTGAGATACTTCAGGTGCATTATGAAGGAAATATAGTGAAAGAAAGGGAGGTAAGTGGAAAACTTGGTAAAATACGAACTGAGTTGCCTTTGATAAGATAAGTTGTACAAGCCAGGCCTGCTCTCTTGCTTTGTTAGAATAGCTCTCATTTTTAGACAATTTAAGTTTGCCTATCTGGAGGAGATAGGCCTGTGGTAGAGGGTTAAATAGAAAACAGTTATTTCAAGAAGAGAAATAAAAAGATGCAGATCAGTGGAAAAAAAAATGCAGAATAGGTAAAGAGAATGCTTACAACAGCTTGTAATACAAAGGAGTTATAGAATGGTAGAACAGTTAGGGTTGGAAAGGACCTTAAGATCATCTACTTCCAACTCCCCTGCCATGGAGAGGGATACCTCCCACTAAACCATGCCACCCAAGGCTCTGTCCAGCCCGGCCTTGAGCACCGCCAGAGATGGAGCATTCACAACTTCCCTGGGAAACCCATTCCAGTGCCCAGCTGAATTCAGTTCCAGATGGAACTAAATCATTTGCTGAAAGGGTTTGACATGCTTTCCTGCAATACATGGAACTCAGTGACCGAGAAGTTGCAGTGTACCTGCCTGACATATTACTAAGACCTACTGAAGGATAAGGCTGGTGAAATGGGACGTCAGTTTTTCTGCAAGTGAAAGTGAACAGTGAGGTTTATGTATAAAAGTATAGTCCTTCACAACACTTCTTCAGTGAAGGCATCACTTTCAAGTTGCTCTGTTGATTCTGCTTGCATCCTCCATGTTCTGTCACACCAGTTAGCAGTTCACCACTGACCTGCAGTGGGACAGAAGGAGTAATTCAGATGATCTGGTTTGGAGCTGGTGTGTAATGCTGTGCTGAAGCAAAGTTCTGAGGCACAAAATTCTGAACTGATTTTTTCAGAAAGATAGCATCAGCGTATATATGTACTATGGTATTACAGTTCAGAAATCCTGGAGTGTGGTGTTTTCTGTGCCTAGCAGTCATACCAGAATTACTTCTTGATTGTGTGAGAGACAGAAGAAGGGTAGCATAATTTTGTACATATTTCGGATCATTTGGTCTGTGGGATATGGGTCAGAGCACATAGATCTGTAGAATCCATAGTACAATAGATCCATAGAGTAGATCTATAGAATGCATCTGAATGCTAATTCTTGTTTAAGTTGTAAGTGCTCTTCTGCTTAGTGAAACCTATGTTCCCAGGTAAAATAACACTCTGGTCCATCACAGCCATCCTAGCAAGAACATTATTGAAAGCCAAGGAGAAATACTGTAGAAAGAGGTGTGGTTTTGGAAATGTAGGTGATTTATCTTATGCTTTGGACCATCTCCAGCCTATCTCACAAAATACAGCTAGACAAGATGCCTCCCTTTAATGCATGTGTTAAGAGCATGAAAAACTAAACTCCCTTTCTCCTCTCTTGGAGATTTGAAGTAACATCTTACATTTTAAGTAAAACCATTGATAACCACCTTTCCGCAGGCATTCTAAGAAGGGGATTCTGAATAAAGTCGTTTCAGTTTGCACAGAATAGTTACAAATCTGTTGAGATAGAGAAGATGTAAGCAACAGTAGAGTTGTTGCTGGAGCCCTCATTCACTGTGGTGTGCTGTACTTGCATAGCAGGATGTTGAGGTGGGGGTCTGAGGGTCAGTCCCCTCTGTAAGCTTGTAAAATGGATATGTTTCTATACTTTAGACTCTTTTTCAAAGAAACTTAAGTTATTTTACTCTCATTTGGAAGCTTTAAAAAAAGAAAACTGAGTTACTGGGGACTGCAGTGGAGGTAGCAGGGCCGTGGGTTAGGTTATTGGAAGAGTTGCTCATCAGAACGTGTAGGTGTCTGGAGGCTTCCTCAAGCATCACGTAACATGGTTCACATGAGTTATGCTTGGGCACTCTGACGTTTTGATAAGGTTGTGTCTTAGCTGTTGGAAATAGGAAAGCAGATGATGGGGTATACCAAGTGTTTATGGGCAATAGGCATTTATGGTGCTTGAATGCTGTTGAGTTTGTGATTGAGGGTTGAATTGAAAGTAGTAGGAAGCAACTTTATTAACTGGGCTTAGTAAATTACACACTATCATGTCAAGAGGAAAATGTGGATATTGTCATGGAAGGCACTTATGTTCTCTTCATTAAAGATTCTTCTTTTTTCATTCTTCAAAATCATATGTGTCATATAACAAAACATTGTGTACTGAAGTGGTACACCAGATTATTGAGCTGGATGATCTCCCAAGTGATACATTTTTAAAGGCATTATGGTCACTCAGCGCAGTCATTATGGTAATTCATGTCCCTGCTCACAAATACTTAGAACTCCTCAGTATTCTTCCACAGCCATTAGTGGTCTTCTGATTGTGTGAAAAGGAGTATTTCTGCTTTAGTTTCCCCATGGTAGTCAAGAAATCTGGTCTTTCCATTTGCATCCAGCTGTCGAAATATGTGGAAATTTGCATTTGCATGTAGGGTTTTGTGTTGCTTTGAGTTTTTTTTTTTACACTGAAGATGTTCTATTTTTACAAAACTGTGGGAAGAGATTTGGACATTCTGGCATTCTAATACTATAGTACAGCAGCTCTAAATACCTACTTTTAAGTCATAGAATCATAGAATAGTTAGGGTTGGAAAGGACCTTAAGATCATCTAGTTCCAACCCCCCTGCCAGGGGCA
>JASSUY010037150.1:17396-57291 GCA_032466535.1 Forpus xanthops
TCTTCATGAGGGACTGTAGTGATAGGACAAGGGGTAACAGGTTCAAACTTAAACAGGGGAAGTTTAGATTGGATCTGCGGAAGAAATTCTTTCCTGTAAGGGTGGTGAGGCACTTGGAATGGGTTGCCCAGGGAAGTTGTGAATGCTCCATCGCTGGCGATGTTCAAGGCCGGGTTGGACAGAGCCTTGAGTGGCATGGTTTAGTGTGAAATGTTCCTGCCCCTGGCAGGGTGGTTGGAAGTAGATGATCTTAAGGTCTTTTCCAACCCTAACTATTCTATGATTCTATATTCCAAATAAAATTGTCTCTGAGTTTATGGAAGCTTTTTTTTTTCCTTCTCCTAAATGTTCCTAGTACTTCTTGTGTTTTAAGATAATTTGATTTTAGAATTCAGCCTACATTGGGAATTTAGTCTAATTCTTTAAAGCCAAAAATGTTAAAATTTTCTGGCTGCTTCTTTTTATACAGGAAGAGATCCTGAACATTGTGTTACAAAATTTTGTAATATTTTTTCAGATATCTAAAGAAATGGATAATGCTGTATAAGTGTAGTAACTGCATCATTGCAGGGTTAAACTACATTATTTACTGTATAGAAATGTGGCAGCTAGTTTAGTTGAGGCTAATTCAAAACCATTTTTTATTTGTTTACTATTGAATATAAAACCTCTCATTTATTCACTTAGAAGCAGTATTTGGAAAGGTTTCCCAAATTTAGATTGTGGCAGTGTTTTTCTCCTAGCAGCTGCCATTCCTTAACCAGTGCCTGTACTATAACATTATCTGGTGGCTTGAGATGACACTGAAGCCAAATGTTGCTGAAGGCTGGATAAGTATTTTGCCAAGAGGTTTTTCTGGCAGTGACTTTTCAGGTAAGTCAAAGAAAAACTGGCTTGCCCTTGTCTTGTGTTCTGCATGCAGAATAGACATCAGCATCTGGTTTGTAAGGTTCAAGTGACATGACTGCAAAATCAGGTGCATACTTGAGTATGAAGTCAATAATGATCTTGTAGCTTCAGCTTTGTTTCCTTAGTGCAGTTGAAAAACTAGAGTTCTCAGGTACTTTTAGAAGCTGCAGATCCATGGATTTGGTACAGTGTGTTGAGATAGGGAGATAGGAATTACTTGGTAGAGTAAACAAGTAGGTAACCTGAATGGCTTAGCTTTCACAGTCTTACAATGCTATCTAAATGAGCTAACTCAGTCGAATAATGAGATGTTGACCCTATATGTCTTCCATGCAGTTATTAGGGACCAGTTTTCTCCCTGATTAGAGTTGGCTACATTCTGCTCATTGTAACACTGAAACCCCTTGTAGAAGGACCTGAAGCTTCTGCCACCGTTATTTAAAATGCCATCATATCAGCTGTCTTGCTTTTGGAAGAATGGTCTCACTGGTTTGATCCTTAAAATAGTGATCTATAACCTCTCCACAGTGCAGCCCTGAAGTTATAGGGCTGTTACAGAGTTTGGCCCCTTACCTCTGGCTGGCTGGCTGTCCTGGTGGCCTGAGGCAGAGCTGGGCTCTACTGCCACGTAAAGGCTGCAGTGCAGTACAGCAACGCCTGCTCCTGTGGCAGTTCCAAGCCAAATATGCCATTGGTAAACTGGACACATCCTCCTGATTGTAAATTGTTTCCTTAATCATGATAAATCTCCTCCATATCTGCATTTCTCAGCCGTTCATGGCCTGCAGAGTTCAGAGAGCAATTCTCCTTCAGAGACCTTCAGCGCCTCTTATCTCCTCTCCAGAGAAAAGTATGATATCCTTCCTCAGCTGGATATTCAAAACATGAAGAAATGAAATGTCAGGACCTTACCAACCTCATTTTGTCAAAGGGACACCTCTGTGGCCTTCAGATTATGCCAAACCAAAAAGCTTCAGTTCTCCATCCCAGTGCTGAAAACCAGAGCACCGTCTCATGTGCCAGGAACTGCCTTTTTGTGATTCCACACCTGTCAGTTAAAAATAAAGGTATAATGGGAATACTAAAGAAAGTATGCAACAGTGAAAAACTGAAAAAAAATCAACATTAAATTCTAGAGAATCTGGTGTAGTATGTTCCAAGTACACCTGCTTTTGTTAGGAGTGAGACGGCAGCACTTGGCTCTAGGATTTCTGCTGTAGAATTCTCCTCTGATGAGATGAAGATATGACAGGCTTGGCCAAATAAGTCCCTTGTTTCTCCTGAGGTCTCTGAGAAGCCTTGAAGGTGACCAGTGCTCTGCACCTGCCTGGAGCAACTGAAAAAAATCGAGGCCAGTGAGCTCTAAAGCTTGAGTTTTCCAGATGTCAGAAATGATGTGGGAAATAGCAGCATAAGTGAAATCGCCTCTATATCTAAGGGTTCATAGTGTCCTAGAGGAAAGACCAGCAAGTGAGAGCACATGTGCTACATGAACTGTTTGGATAGGTTGTAAAAGGCACAGCAGTGGATATGCATAGAGCTGGGGGCTGAGAAATGGAGTGTTTTGAGAAATGCCATATGTGGAATCAGCATCTCTCAGCTGGTATCATGAAGGAAGGATACTGCTTGTAGGGTGGTTGTGATACCTGGACTCTCAGCAGGGAGTACCTCCTTTCTCCCACTCAGACTTACTGATTTTTTCTTCATACATTCTGAAGATGAGAAGGAAGAAGTCAATCTGATACACCATTCTTGGGGGGCTGCCAACCCCTGCCCCAGAGATCTCAACACTGCAGAGAACAGCTCATTTTCCAAGCACACTCGGCACTTCTCTTAAAAGATGTCTTAATATAGGAGATTTTTGGAGATTTTTTTTTTTCTGAAACAAATGAACCCTAAGTTTAATTCTCCTGGCTCAGGTTCCTCAGCAACCTTTCCCACACTGTGGTTCAATAAGGAAAAGACTGAACAGCTTATGCTGAGCATGAAATCATTGAACTTCCAAACAGATCAACCCAGGCTAGGTTTGAGGGACATTTGAAATAAGGGAGCTATCAGTGAAATAACATACCCTGGAGACCCAAATCCTAGAGAGGAAGTTGGCACCAGGCACAAGGCAACTGAGCAGCTCTGCTCTAGGAGGTTTGGTATGTGCTGTACCACATATTTGTTCTCATTTACCATGAGGTAAGTGTGTGTATGAACGGTAACAAAGGTGGCTGACATTTTGTATGTTTACAGCTTACCTCATAGTGATTTAAACTATGTGGATAGTTTATATGTGAATAGTTGTGGGTTTGAAAGGATATTAAAGATCTCCTTCTACAATCTTGCCAGAACTGACAAAAAAGAATTATGAGAATAAGAGAGCTGTAGTGCATGGTAGAGGAAGGGACGGAATAGGAAAAGTTGAGAAATCATTTTTATTGAACCCGTATCCTTTAGCAGTTTTCCAAAGAATAAGGAGTTGAAAACTCAAACATGATGAATGTGCTATGTACCAAGATGGGACTGCCTATAAGTATTAAGGTAGCTTGTCATGAAACAAAGAATTTGTTAACCCTTCAGGTAAGTAAGGATTACTTAAAGGTGTAGATACACATACTCAGAAATCTATTAATCTCCTGTTTGATTTAGCTCACTTAACAAACTTATTTTCAATCTACAACTTAATTAGGGCAAAGAAGAGCTTGAAGAAAAACTTCTACAAAGATGTGATTTATATGAGCGCATCCTTGCTTTGACCCACCAGGAAATTTTGTAAGGATAATTGCAGAACTCTTGAGAAAAATTACTCAAGGATCTCCAGAGGAAAGAAACAGAAAGTTGATTTACTTCAGATCGCATAATAAAGGGGCCTGAGATGAAGTCACTATGTGAAACTGACTTCCAGATTGCATTACAAATGAGATAATAAATAAATGGAGGGATGGTAATGATTAGTGGGAGGCCTGTATGTTGGTTTTCTATTTCACTTATCAGTGGAGTTAATAGTTTTACATTTCAGAGTTTAGAGAAAAACATTTTAAAATCATCTTTATTATGATACCTGAAAAATCCAAAGTAAAGCAAAAACTATGCCTTTTGGCAAAACTAGCTGTGGAGTCATAAAAAGTTCAGTCTGCTGTTTTGGCATCCTCTGTTTCCATCATATAACCTCCGTGTTTCACAGCCTGCCCTTACAGCTTTCCCAACCACCCGTTTAGCCTTTTACCTTCCTTCCACCCGGAATTACGGATTATGGCCACTGCCATCCAAAGTGGAAGATGACAGCCGTGCTTTTTTTCTTTAGAGTTAAGCTTTTTGACCATGTGAGTACATACAAAGCTTCCAGCTTCTTCATGTGTTTTCTAGGTGAACAGAAGTTGCCAGGAGGTACTTGGCAGCAACTGAGTGATGGCATGGCACAGCACTTTGCAGAGTGCATGGAGCACAGTTTCCCGCTCCAGTGGAGTTTGTTGGCTGCAGCATCCTAGAAGAACCCTGCTTTTTTTGGTGGGACATTCATGGGAATGCAGATGTTTTTCTAAACATTGACTTTTCATTGCTAGAAAATGTGCAGGTTAACAAAATTTGGCTCTGAATTCATGAAAAGTCAGCAGAACTTTCCCCTATATATCCATGTATCTGCCGTTCCCAGTAAGACCAGAGGTCCAGTGTGTATTGTTTAAACATCCCAAAGACTGAAACTTAGACACTTAAATTGTTTTTTTTTAAATGTAAGCAACAGTTTATTTCTGTCACTAACCTCTACAACTCTTGTATAAATGAGTGCTGCCTTAGACCAGATGTTCTTGCATTCAGTTGAGTATTCACTATGTTTGTTGTGAATGCCATATTTCAGAATTAATAGTATACCTGCTTGCAGCTGAAGAGAAATTAGGTGTCACAGTGATCAGGCTATGTGCTTTTTTATCTTAAGAAAACAACATAGCTCCATCTTTTCTATCTTAATCTTACCCAGAGAGATTGCAGAAGTATTCTGAGCCTGTTTCATTATAGCATCACCCACAGCAAAGATCCATTATTATATGGACTCACTTACTTTCACATTCCCAAGGGTGAGATGATTTTCCAAAGACTGATCTTTGTTGGACGAACACAGCAATTTTATGAAATCACTTGCCCTGTATCTGCTGAGAATAAGTCAGTGCTGTCAGCCCAGAACAATCAAAAGACAAAGCTGAACTGTAATCTGGTGTGATGACACCACATTTACTGTGTATCACATTATTTAGTATGTCCTGATTGCATTTCCAGTAGATGTAGCTACCAAATTGTCTCGACTCAGAGTATGTATAGACCACGTATTAGGAAACGAATTCTTAGTATATCATTCGTTTCTATGGTAGCTACAACAAAGGTCTGATTAAACTCATAAGAGACTTTCATGCTGTCAACTACTGGTTTTCTGTAAGGCACAATTGCCAACCTTTCCTCTGTATAATTACTTAATATACTATTGCTATACTTAGTGTTTCCTTATCTAGAATTTTCAGTCAAAATTCACCTTTGATAGTGATGGTCTGATAGTGCTGTTTTCCTATAGTATCCGTTACCTCCCTGTAACAACTCCAAAGCTGTTAGCATTCTGCTGTTCTTCCCTTGGTGTAGCAGTAACTTTCATTGCTCCTATCGGTTCCTGCAAGCCACCTCTGCCTCTTCTTCCAGTTGTTTTCCTTGATGCCATTCTAGCTTCCCTGAAACAGAGACTTCCTTGTGGTTTTACTTATTTATTAAATATCTGACTTCAGAGCTGATCCTCTACTGCAATATAAATAAGACATGAATATGTTTTCTATGTGCAAAAATAACCTCTTCTTAAAATTCCTTTGTCATTCTCATTAAAGAATCATTCTTGATCTTAATAATCTGCCATTCTGTAAGCAAGTCAGTTGTGTTTGTGAATGATCCCATAAAAAGCAAAGATGCTGAACCTTCTCAGATTCCTTGGGCCTGCCCTGTTCCCTGTTGTATCATCATGTTACCAGGAATTGGCTACTAAAGGAAAGGGAGAAAGATTGTTTCCAAAGGCTTAATAAAAAAATAAATAGAAATTGCTCTGGAGAGAGGAATTACATAAGGCAAAAGGAACAAGCAGATGAAATGGATGAATTCAGATCACATCTAGGTATGTCTCCAAGCAGCCTTATTCTTCCTGGAGTAAGTCCCTGAAAGGAGGAACGGAAGTACCATTCCTTCAGAACTGGAAAACCAGGCTGCAAAAGGTGATAGAGACTCTGTTAGGTAATTCTGCATCTGTACAGCAAAAATTAGGCAATAGCTTGTTTTTCATGTTTGTGTTTCTTAAACAGTGGGTGATTCTGTATCAAGGCTTTATAATTACCGGGAAAAGGAAAACACAAGCAAAAGCAACAGAAGGAATATATCTTATCAGAAACATAGGTGGAAATAGACTTGTTATCTTGATTCTGGAAGTGCACAACTCCTGTCTGCAGCCAGTCTAATTTCTTGTCTTAAAAAGAAACAGGGCTGTGTGATAAATTATATGCAAGAGAACTACTCGATACACAACTGCAAGACCAGATCTAAGTACGAAAGAAAGCACTGTTTTTCTTTTGTGTGCGGAAGCATTCTATGTGAGGAGCGCAAGGAACAGTTTTGTAATGTGGAAAATTTCGTGTAGCTGATGCTTACAGGGAGGAGCACCCTGTTTCATGATCCATGCAGACCTAACCCCCGGATCCCTGATCCATGAGGAGGTATTACTTTGCTTTCAGTATGTTGAGTGTTTGACATGCCTATGGAACAAATGCAGCTAAGTCTGAATAAAGGAAGCCGTTGAGGCATGTTAAACTTATATTGGAAAAGAATTTTAACCGCCTCTCTGCACGGAGAAAGAATGCAGCTGTAATTCGTTGAATAGGTTTTTAGTTTTTAAAAACAGCTGAACAAAAAGGAGCAAACTCATCCTGCTAAAAACTGCAGAAGTCTGTGGGAGGACTAGGAATATGCAGCATATTTCACATGTCTCAGTTACAATTCAGAGCTTTCAAGGACCCTGTACCTGGCCCAACTAGGCAATGTGGCATCCCTGGAGTTCATGGGGTGTAAAAAGAAGATTGAGTCAGGATTAAACTCTCTGCCAAATGAGAATGCACACTTCAGAAGAGGACTCATAGCAGCTGTAGAGAAAGAAGAGATGGCTCCATATGTAGACTAGGATATGTCTGACCTTGTTCATCATATGATTGCTTTCATGCTTCAGGAAAGGAAGACTGATTTGCTTGTGGAGCTCATCTGAGTCCAGAAGGGTCATCACATACTGTGTTCCCCAAAGTACTTGGCTAGGAGAGGACAGCTTGTCTTAGAAGAAATTCACTCCTAGTGGTAAATAGCCTATGTTTGTGCAAGGAGAGAAAGTATGTTCTCTAGAAAGTACTTCTGTAAAAGTTCAGAAGAAACTTTTGTATCCCAGGGCCACTACAAACCACACTAAAACTCTTGGCCGGGCTCTCTATGTGCCTACCAGTCTTCTGACTAAGTAAAAAATGGTTGTGTCCTCCAAAAAAAAAGATTAGCTTCCAGGTCATACACCATATAAGGAATACATGTTTAAAGAACACTGTGAACAGGAAGTCAACAGTATGACCAGTCTGTAATTAACAATGTTTGCTTGTGTATTTCTGGGCATTATTTTTTAACCTTGAACACTGCCACCTATCCACAGTTAATACAGTTACCTCCCTACAGTTATCTCCCTAACATCTTCTGTCCTCAAGTTCTTCCTCTTGAGAATTGGCTGATCCCTCCCACATTCCCATCCATTTAAAATGAGCTGTCTGAGCACAGGCTCATCCCTCCAGATGGGCTGTGCGCCAACCACCAGTTTCTGGCTGGTTTGTTGTGCCAGGGGATCCCATCAGAGCAGCATACCAGCAAAGGTAGGATGTCACTTTGTTCCACAGAAACAGGGGTGGCCTTGTTTCCTTTTCCATGGGCAAATGCCTGTGGAAACATGCTGAACATGGAGCCATTAGATCACGCTGAGAGAAGGCTGGTGGAGAACCACCATGGAGAGCATGGTGTCCATATCAGGCTGGTGCTGTATAGTAATGTATGTTGGTGGGTTGGTATGTTTTTTTTTCTAAGCCTTTCAGTTAAGCAAAGAGCACAACATTGTGCCAAGTTATGAGATAAACCAGATGAAAAGAGTGACTGCACTAAGCAGAGCATCTCCTGGGAAAGCTGGGTAATTTTTCCTGCTGATGGAATGAGGGATTTACCTCTATTTGCAATAAATGAGAGTTTCTGATTATACAGTGCAGTGGCCAGAGGTATGGGTCATCACTCTGAGAGCCTGGGTGAATGGGCCCTTGTTCTCTATGCCAGTTCTAATTTCTGTGCGTGCTGTTTCGTGGCCTCGTCTCGTTTAATAGATTGTTAGCTGTTTGAAGAGGAACTTTCTCTACCATGTGTTTGTTTTTACAGTCCACTTCCTTTGTATTTCACTTACTGACTTTGCTCTCAGAATTATGCTTGCTCGCTATATCCTGTCATAGAAAGTAAAGGGAGAGAAAAAACACAAATAAAAATTCCTGTATGCAAGAGAGAAAAGACTGGAGACAGAGCTGCCTTTGCCTAAAGCTTGCTAAGTATTATCAGGCAGCCTCTAAGAAATAAGTGTCAGGTTGAATGCTGGAAACCAGGTTGATATCAACAGTATGGGTTAAACAGCCTTCCGAAGCGTGTTGCTTTACTGTTTCCTATTTACTGATCCTTAAATACAAACTCACAAATTGGATTCAACATATGGTTGGCCAACCTGAAACAGAGGAGGGCAATAGAGATAAGGAACTGCACATTGGTACTGTAGATAGGGGATGTCTTATGCTATGCTCTAGATTTTCTGTTGGGACTTTCTTGTGGAAAAGCTAGGTGGGAAGACTATAAAGGTTTTGTCACCTATAGGAGTGCTTTAAAGGGTCAGGACCTGGATTCATTTTATCAGCTGTAACAGTGTAGTTAGAATGTCACAGACTTCTACATGAAAGAATATTTCACCTAAAAGCATTTTCTTTCCACTTAGACTTGGGACTTCTTTTCAGAAGGTTTGAGTGCAATTCAATAAAGGTATATCTATGTTTGAAACCCTATCAGAAGTTTATAGTAGGTGAGAAATTGTAGTGTGTCACACTATGAGGAAAGAGAACAGAGGTGTTTTTTTGCTGATATTTCTTTTTCCTTTTTTTAATAAAATCTGCTTATTGTGTTTCAGGATGAAATCTTCATACTCAAATGATTTTTTCAGGAAAACTTAGCAAGAAATATGTGTTTTAAAACAACGCTCAATCACAATATGATGAACTCAGCCTGAGTGTGCCAGAGTAGATTGAGAAGGCAGTTCAGACACTTGACAGACCTGTAAGGCAAGGGGCATCACCTTGCCAGAGATGGTTGGAAATTCTAATGTGATGTTCTCTGCTGATGCTCTGTCTGATACATGGAGAACACAAACTGCTTTGTGCGGATGGGATTTGGAGGGAAAAATAGATTTCTGTTGGGACACTGGGGAGGGACTCTTCATGAGGGACTGTGGTGATAGGACAAAGGGTAGTAGGTTCAAACTTAAACAGGGGAAGTTTAGATTGGATCTGAGGAAGAAATTCTTTACTGTAACGGTGATGAGACACTGGAATGGGTTGCCCAGGGAAGTTGTGAATGCTCTGTTGCTGGTGGTGTTCAAGGCCGGGTTGGACAGAGCCTTGAGTGGCATGATTTAGTGTGAGGTGTCCCTGCCCATAGCAGGGGGTTGGAACTAGGTGATCTTAAGGTCCTTTCCAACTCTAACTATTCTATGATTTGACTTTGTTCCAGTGTGTATCACAAATGTAGTTTTCTTCCTTTAGTGAACAAGGAACTTCCAGTTACTACTGTATAAATTCCTATTACAAGTCGCCTTGTATTTTTTCAGTAGCTACTAGGGACAAATTGTGAGCAAGTCGTGGGAGAGGACAGGTCATCTACATACAATATGGTGGACACCATAACCCATCTTTCACCAAGATAAAGGCAAAGAGCTGCCACACTCTTGCTCAAATTGATGAGAAGTAAATCACCAGGATCACCCTTTGCTGAGGACTGTACATTTCGGTTTAGGTTTAAATCCGTGCTGCATAAAGCTACAAAAAAGAGATTATTATTTGTATTTTGGTTAACATTCCTTGTAATACATCAGCAAAGTTGGCTTGTAGCTCAGAAAAGCAAAGCTAAAACCTAGAGAAATGCAAAGCATGTGTATGGAAAATTCATACCTGAAGCTTAAGTATTAGTCTAGCTTTCCGTCACCTCTGATTTGTCAGTACTTTGGAACTTAGACTCTAGGTGTTAATTGGCTTGAATGCTGTTCATGAGCTTAACAGCTCCAATTCTATAGAAGACTGCCAAAGCAGGTTGAAGAGCATCTTCAGAACCTGTCAGTGGGCTTTCATTTGGAAAGAAGCCTATATACAAACTATATATGCTGTTACTCATTCTTGATCTTAGCCTTTTTTTGTGTGTGCTTAGGGACACTTCATGTAGCCAAGAGTTTCACTCCTGGGAGAGAACATTGTGAAAAGATTTTTCATCCAATCTTGACTGTTTCTGCAGTCTTCTTTTTCTTCTCTCCCTAAAAGCTTGTAAGCTCTCACTGTTAGTCCCTGAACCACCTTGGGACTGCAGTTGTCAGCCTTTTCTAGACACTTGTTCTGTTTTCTTTGATAGCTCCATATTCTGAGTAATGCCTTCAGAATAGATGACCTTGCAGGCTGGGCTGGAAGCAGGTGTGCATGTTCCTTCTCCTCAGTCAGTTTCCCTTTTGTTTATTCAGTTTCTTATCTTTTCCATTGTTTTTGCTTTCCTGTGGACCTTTCGTGGGTTTTGGTTTGGGATTTTTTAGGAGCCTGTAATTTGGTTTATTCCACAGTAACCTGTTACAGATTAACATATCCGTCTTGTGCTCTGTTAAGAAAACAGTTAAATTCCTGGACTCTTGTGGACTCATTTGAAAATCAAAACCTTGCATTAGAATGTTTTCTAATTAAGCTGATGAGCTTACCTATCAAAAAAGAAATCAAAGAATTCACAAGTGATGATTCAGTGTCCAGCTGTCACAAAGCATTTGAATAATGATATTCTGTCATCTATCCTTTAAAAAACTTTGAGTTACACCTTATCTCCCTCCTTACACTTAGAGTAAAAATGAATTTGAAGTACAATAATAAAATGATGCAATTTGTATTGAAGTACAATAACACACAAATAAAATAATTCCTCCTGTCTTCATCAACAGCGTTTATTCTCTTCTAAAAATTGCTATAGAGTTTCGTTGCTTTTGGTTTTGGTGGGGTTTTTTTTTTTTGTGCTTTTTTTTTTTTTTTTGGTTGTTTGGTTTTTTTTGTTTTTGGTTTTTTTTTTTTTTTTTTTTTGAGAGAAAGCTTATTTTTAATGCTTGATATCTAATTGTTATCCTTTGAAGGAAAACCAAGAATTTTCCATTTGTTGGGTAAGGAACACAAACAATTAGTGAGCATGTTCAGGTGTGGGGTGAGCAGGTAGGAATTTATCCTAAGGACATGCTGTTACATGCTTAAAGATTTACATGTTTTTACATGTTTTACATTTTCTTAGTCTGATACTTTCCACATAGGCTGTACAGAAGATAAATCGCTTTCTGGTTTGATGTTAGTATTGCAGTCTTCCTCCATTTTGGTCCATCACCTGCATGGCTCTTTTATCTTTTAGGTATGGTTTTCCAGCTTTGCTGTTTGCTTTTCTTGCTTTGCTTTTGCTGACATGCTCATCCTCTTCATGATTTAAAACAAAAGCAGAAAGCAACTCACAGAAGCAGCTGATAATGTTTGTTTTCTTAGACCTATTCTTCCTTGCAGTCTTTCACTGAGAGGTGCTTAAACCTGGCAGAAAACAGGGAACACCATTATTAAAAAAGAGACATTGCAGCTTATAAGCAGAGTGTATCATCTAATGCTTCTAGTCATCCTTCCCAGTTGTTATTTACAAGTTACTTTTACTGATGTGATCCAAGCAACAGCTTTTCTGTAAAGATATATATACTTTTGTATTTCCTGTTGATCTTCTTGTGGAACATTGCCCATTCAGAGCTGCCACTATATTGACACAGGAGTAGGAAACAAGCTATGTGCTGCCAACCCAGCCCACAAGGGTGATCTTCAAACAGATTCAGCAGCAGCAGAAGTGGGATCACTCTTGATTAAACCTGTTTTCACTAAGTTCCTACTTCATAAGTGGGAATAGCTAAATTATGCATACAACTTGTAGCATTTTCTACAGCTGATAACAGTGACTGGTTAAAAGGCAACATCTAATGTGCTTGCAGTTGCGTGCCAGAGATACAATATGCTGCCAAAGAGTCAAAAACCAGGAGTGACTTTTGTTGGCTAGCATGTGTTTTGCACAGTCGCCTCATGTGTTGCTTGTTCTAAACACATAGAAATACACAGACAACAGTGCAAGGTAGTAAACTAAAGGCAGACTTATTTCAATTTGTAGTTACGGTAGCAATTAAAGAATTTACACAAAACAGTCATTATCAGAACATGTCATTAGCACCTTCTAGACATGATAAATGCCCTTTTTCAAACATTGTGAGGCAGACAGCTATATATATGGTTGTGAAAGGTAGAGAACCACTTCACTAGGGATGCCCCCATGGAAAAAGGATCTGTTGGATGCTTTTGAGTAGACTGGTGTGGGCCGTGTATAGCACCTGTCTGTGAAGCACCAGGCCTGTGCTCAGGGTGCTTTTTCTTATCATTCCACCTCAGGCGAACCCCATTCACTTTTCTGTAAATAATGCTGAGTGATGGAGGCAGGAGTAGGATCCTGCATCTAAAGGAGCATATCTATCAGGTCTCATTCATGTGAGACCCCACTGAGACCACCCCTGGAGCACTCTATTTAGTTTTGGGGCCTTTGACACAAGAGGGATGTGGACCTGCTTCAGTGAGCCCCAGGGAAGCCACAGAGATGAGCACCTCTGCTCTGGAGACAGGCTGAGAGAGCTGTGGTTGTTCAGCCTGGAGAAGAGAAGGTTCAGGGGAGACCTTAGGCCAGCTTCCAGTGCCTAAAGGAGACCTACAGGAAAGATGGAGTTTTTATAAGGGCACATAGTGATAGGACAATGGGGAAATTGATTTAAATTGAAAGAGGGGAGATTTAAATTAGTTATAAGGAAGAAATTCTTTACTGTGAGGGTTATGAGGGGCTGGCACAGGTTGCTCAGAGAAGCTGTGGCTTTCCCATCCCTGGCAGTGTTCAAGGCCAGGCTGGATGGGGCTTGGAGCAGGCTGGTCTAGTGGGAGGTGTCCCTGCTTGTGGCAGGGGGGGTTGGAACTGGATGAGCTTTAAAGTCCCTTCCAAATCATTCTGTGATTTGGGAATAGGGGAACTGCTGCCATTTCTGTTGTGACATTTCACATGCCTCTCACCTTTCAAGCAAATATTTCTGTTCACATAGTCTGTGTGACTTTTGTTTAAATTGGAAAACCCATTGATTTAAAAAACAGACAATGTTAGTACACCATGCTTCCACTGACAAGAGTGATGGCTGATGAAGTAACAGCTCCTGGTTAAACAGTGGTTTGCTGTGGGAAACTGTGTTCTTGCTCTGCAAATACTGCAACACTGCTCTGGGAATATCATCCAGCTCAAAGGACTTGTTTGTTGGTACAACACTTTTCACTATAGCTGCTTTTTCTACAGTGAGAAGAGCTCCCACAGTTCTTCTGAGATCCTGTGCGTTCCTGGCCTTCCATCATGCAATATGTGTTGTCAGCCAAGCTGGCTTTCAACCAAACCTGCATGCAGGTGTACTGAATGCACAAACAGGTCATGTCCGTCTTGAAATCTCTAACTTGAAATCTCTCTTTCCTTCCAGATGTCCACACAGAAGCAGTTCAGGCAGCCCTTGCTAAACATAAAGAAAGGAAAATGGCAGTCCCCATGCCCTCAAAGCGGCGTTCATTGGTGGTACAAACATCAATGGATGCCTACACACCTCCAGGTGAGCATTTCTTTGTATTTTATGAGAATTTTAAAAAATGGTTCTTTGTACTGCTAAAGGCTAATAATCTGCATGCATAGAGAGTAATGGAGATGTCATTTGAAGCACACTGTGATAATGTTGGAGAGTGTTTGAAGAGAAGGTGAACTTAATTGTTGGAATGTCAATAAGGGTAGTTCACATACTTGCTTTGTCCTTTGTGCTACCTCAACTTGCATTGGTCCTTTTGGTCTTATGAGGACCTAACTGTGGCCAGCTAGTCATATTGTTTGTGAGTCAGCATTCCTTTCAAGTTTCTGGTTCATTTCCTAACACTGTAATGTTACATCTTTACAATTATTTATGCCCTTCCTTTCCAAATTTATCTGCTCTTTTACCTACTAGACTGAAAATGCTCCACATCTCATGCAGTTCTGCACTTGCTGCATCCAGGTGGGACTCCGTTTCTCACTGAAGAGTGTACTCTCTGCAGTTGGAAAAGTGTTTCACACTTTGTGGAGTCAGCTGGGGAAACTATTCTGAGTATTTTGTACTGTTAGTACATGGCTGGAGATCTTCAGAATATCCTCAAGCCATATTATAAAGGAAGATTGGTTTATTATCCTTATTTTTGTACTGTAATACACAAGCCATGGCCTTAGAGCAGGAAAGCTCTCTCAGTGCAGCGTGCAACTGACTGTTTCAGGGCTTTCAGTGTTACAGACTTTCCTTATTATGTTTGTCTGCCTTCATGAGTTGTGCTTAATGGCAGTTATCTGTAGATTTGTAATATTAACATGCTGTATTTCTGGAAAGCAAGTTAACAGGCTGTTTTTAATTACTAGATACTTCTTCTGGTTCAGAAGATGAAGGCTCTGTACAGGGTGACTCCCAGGGAACTCCCACCTCAAGTCAAGGGAGTATAAACATGGAACATTGGATCAGTCAAGCGATCCACGGCTCTACCACGTCAACCACTTCCTCCTCCTCAACGCAAAGTGGAGGCAGTGGTGCTGCACACAGACTAGCTGATGTTATGGCTCAAACACATATAGGTTAGTATATGATATGTGGCTCCCAGATTCCTTAAAATGTGCAGATGCAAGACTTCATTACTCACTACTAAGAGGGGATCTCCTTAGGGGATCCATCAGTAAGGAAAATCAGTGCATACATTAGGGGCTGCTTCCATAGAAGTTTTTCCTCTACTGAGGCACCACCTTAATTGCATACTTTGAGTGAATTTGATAATTGTCTTTAACAGTATGTCCTCTTAAATAGATTGTTGGGGTTTTTTTCTGCCCTTAATTGAATCTAGAATACTTGGGCTGGGATATCTCGCTATTTTAGCCCTTGGGAAAGACTTTGGGAGAAGGGAGCTCTTATTATTAGTAGCTTGTTTATGTCCTTTTGAAGGACCCTAGAAAGTCAAAGCTGTCTTTCCATTAGGGATAAACTTCACAGACAGTAATTATTTCTGAATATTGTGCCATTGACATTAGTCTTCATAAAAATGAGGCACCTCTTTGATTAGGTATGTGGAAAGCAAGGCTTGTTTTCCCTTCATTCTCCAGGAACTGCTGTTTATCACATGAGGCATCTGCTTTGGGTATATTCTTGCTGGTGCTGTGTAGTTTGGGTAGTCTCACTTGAAAATCTGTTGGAATCTATATTGGAGCAGAATAAAGCAACCTTGCTACTGTTCTACTGCACATATGAAATGCAGTTCTGTGTAACTGTTCCTAAGCTGATCATTCCTTTTCAAGTCTATGTAGTGAGGTCTATAAAAGCATCTTAATTGTTCCTGATTTTATGTGCTGAAACAGTGGCATATATCCCCCTTTATTATTGCTATGAGTGTAGCTTGATGTAGAACCTGTATTTTCAGATAAGTAATCCTGTCATCAAGATCTGGAATCACTGAATTGCAGTCAGGAGTAGAATTTGTATCGTATTCTTAAAATTCATGCCAAACTAATAGCCTAAAACCTTATTTTAGAGACATACACACTTCTGAACACATTAATCATTGCATTTGGTTATTTTCTGTAACTTCATCTTGAAATGCTAGAGGAAATTATAGCATAGAGAATTAAATTTATCCAAACTCAGAAAGGTTGCATTACTCACACACCAAGTCTTAATGTGTCTTTAAATATAGCTTCTTTATAATGTGACATTTCAGTAATTTTAAATCTGGCACAGTATGTCTTCTTTTATAATCACTAAGTTCACTGTAAATAATATAGCATTTATAGAGCTAAATTAAGATGGCAGTATTCTGAGGAAGAAGGAAATTCTACTTCTTTTCACTTGTTTTATTTTGCCTTGTTGTTGACTGAAAAGGCGTCTCCTGTGAAGGCAACAGTTAAGCTTACCTCAGTATATGCATATTTTTGTTCATTCTCACAGTAAGATATCTTAAATCGCATCTCTATTTGGACAGTAGCTTTGATGTAATAACGTAAAGGTCATTCAGATGCCAAATGTGAGTGATATCTGCTAGCAGATTGAGACTATGATCTTAAGGTTACTCTCAGTCATTGCAAAGACCACTGGAAATGTAAGAGAGGCTGCACAGGTGATAACTGTAAGATGTATTTCCTCATAGGTGAGCTGCTTTCTGCATGGATTTGAAATTAAATAGTTCTTTTGTTTCTTTCCAGTCCAAGTAGGTGGATTTTGTGTTTAATTGCATTCTAAGAGGCAATAGATTCAATGTGTTCCCAAAGAT
Organism: Forpus xanthops; assembly: GCA_032466535.1. Classification (NCBI taxonomy): domain Eukaryota; kingdom Metazoa; phylum Chordata; class Aves; order Psittaciformes; family Psittacidae; genus Forpus; species Forpus xanthops. The sequence continues at coordinate 34,064 of JASSUY010037150.1, forward strand.
AGCCTTGCCATTTCAGAGACAGTATACCAATGATCATAGATGAATAATCCTCTTTGGTAGGAGAGAAGGTGAGGAAGAAGAATAATCCTCTTCTCTGAAGCTCATGAGCTACTGAAGACAATGTCTTCTTGATCACAAAGAACATATTCTCTCATGGTGTGATGTTTGTTTGGTCCAGGGAGTTGCTTTCCACAGACAGATCAGCCTGCATGAGAGAAATCATGTCTAAATATGTAAGGATATACTGCTACACTCTGAAGATGCCAATTTTGATAAATACATATTTAAGGGGCAACAGTAAAGACCTTTAATGACAACAGTAACAACAAAAAAGATGCTTACTGTTCACATATCCACTAGGATTTGACCTCCGAAGTGCCTCGCAGAATCAAAGGGAGAATTTTCCAATTTAAGTACTGTAATGCTGTCCTGAGAAAGGGATATGATAAAAAGCTTTTGCTGTAATAGAATCAAAGTTCAGCTTTGTGGATAATTTAGATAATTTACATAAGCTATTATACGCTTCTAATATTATACTGTGTATTTAGTTTGGCTGCTGCTGCTGCTCTATTATGGCCAAAATTCTAGTTTAGTATAGATATCCTTTAAATATTTGCTCTCACCTTTAGGATGCTTAGGTGTCTGTACTAAGCTACAGGGAGAATCTCTAGTTTGGCAAAAGCATTGCAATTGTGTTGGGTAATTCCTAAAGTTAGAATTCAAACCAGTGAAATCTGTAAAAAGTACCTAATATTCTGGCCCATCTCTGCGTCAGCACTGTATATATGTCTCCGTCATTTAAGCTCTATTTTGTCCCTAAAACATGTTTCGGATCTATACATACATAAAAATCAAGCGCATCCCAAAGCTCAGAAAGTTTATGTAATGAAAATCACACAGTGCTTACCTATGATTATAAATATAATATGAAGTTAAGAACTCACGGCAAAGTTTTTGTCCTGTAGGTGCATATAATGTCTTTTATATATACTTCAGATACATTTCTCTTTGAAAATCAGTAATCTCTATCCAAATTAAAGGCTACATAGATTTCTAATCAAGTAAATACAAAAAACACGTGCCATAAGGTTTCACTGATAGTTCTCTGACAACCTTAAAATTCTTACGTGTTCTAAGGGGGAATGTTAACTTAAAATAGGGGAGACTAGTTTAAAATACTGTCACCTGGACATCAATACGGAAAAAGCCCAGCTGATAAAGAAAGCTACAGCTCTAACTCTGCATTTCCCTTCTCTGACAACCAGAAAAGCTATCTTTTCTGGGATGAAAAGCTGCATTTTTTTCAAGTATAATACTGTGGGGATACTTTCTGAGTTCCCAGAGACTTTTCAAATACATGATACTTACATGTGCTTCCAATCTTCCACTGGAAAGTATTCCTCCACCTTTTTGCTTCTCGTCAGACATGGGTTCTGTCAGTGCACGTACTCTGTTCATGTGTGAATGTGCTCTGCATTGTTCGTTCTTTTTGATTTTCATGAAATGGGATAAATCGTATAACTCTGGTGGCAGAAATGAAGAGAGCCTTAACTGGAAACAGATGTTCTGCCTGTGATCTTCTGATGTGAGAATATTGGAAAAGATGGGAAAAGGAGGTGACGCAAATATGCATGTTTGATAGAGGAAACGCTTTGAAGTCATGCAGCAGTCACAGTTTCTGCTTTTATTCTACATATGTGTCCGGATCATTATTGTTAACTAAACCTCAAACAGTGCTTCAAGTTACCTGACATAAGACCAAGCAGCTCTGTACAGGCCATGCCCATAGTCTAAGCCTGGATTGACCATTCTATACAAAAAAGGGTACATTTCACATAGCACTAACAGTTATCTTTTTCTTTGGAAATCATTCTGACCAAATTTTTGTCTGTATGACTTTAATTCCTCCAAGCCTGACTCCTGAGAAAGGAGCGAACTGAGGATTTGTAAACCTTATGGGTGAAACTTGCTGTAGATATTACCATGGGAAGACATCTGTTAAGCAGATACTATAAAGGAACGTGGCGAGACAAACCTTGATGGTACTATTCTGCTGGATAAGAGTTCTTCTTAATGGAAATGTAAATACCAGATGTGTAGCCAGGGTGCTAAAACTCCACTCTTTGGCTAGCCAGAGGTGGCTACCTTGGGAAAGGAGTAATTAGATGATCTGAAGTGACAGTACTGCTTGTTTAAAAGGAAACCCTTTTACAAAAGAGCAGGAAGCTGCTTTCTCATGTTATTTCATCCTACTCAGCACCATATGTTACAAAGAGGTATTTGGTTTCAAGTGTATAGATTTGAAGGGAGAGCATCTCTGCTCTGTGGTACTTTGAATCACGTATCTTCTCTCCCGTGCATTAAAAAAAAAGATCATCACACTGCTAAGACCTGAAAGCAAGTACTTTAACTCCAATTCAGTTTGCCTTGTAAAATATGAGAGACGGACACACTTCACTGAAAAGATGTAAACAATTATATTTCTTGCTTTAGAAGTACTTTCTCATGTTACTAACAGCTGGCTACCTACTTACTTTCTTCATCATGGTCTCGTCTCCTATTTGCGTGGCAAAACTGCATTATAAGTAAAAGATAAAAGGATAGGCATCAGCATTTTTAAATTGACTTAGTTATTGAGTAATTCAATCATGATCTATAAAAAGCTCTTGCCACTTAGCAAGGAAGGGCAAAAATTGTGCTGAGTCTAAAACAGTTGATAATGGCAATGAAAAGACATGTAAAATGAAGACATTATTCAGATAATTACCGGCATAAACTTCATTGTCCAAACTGTTATACTTCAGTTGGTCACTTATAGCACAATATAAGTTGTTTATTTCAGTAAAAGTACAACAGTGTATGTGACCAGAATCAAAAGGCTTGGATGGACATTTGTAAGATGCATGACATTTTCAAGTTGCTCGATAAAAGCCATCTTGTGTTATCCTCAGCCAGATATTATGGTTGAATGACAAGGTTGAGTCCTTATGATGCTCATGAATATAAAAATTAAATAACAACTATAGACATTAATATCATGTCTTAAGTTTTCATTATGATTGTCCATCAAATGCTACAATTAAATAAGTATACCAAGTATCTAATACAGCATCTCATTAATGTATGCGTAGCCAGAAAAATTAGTTACCTGTTTTGATGGTGCTTTAATTTGGGATTGAATTAACAATAATTACATTGATCCAAAATTCAAGGCTCATGAAGATTCTTTATAATTTGAGGTGAAATATACTACAGAAATAGGTGTTGTAGTAGAGTTATGGCACCATAATGCTTATAGGGCAGATTTAATAAAAAGCACATCTTGAAAATAGTATTGGAACAAGATCAAGTTTTTTTTTAAAGACTTTTACCTATTTTAAAATGGAATGCATCCCTTCTTCACTGCAGCAGCAGCCAAATGAAGACCTGCCTTCTAATGTATCTCAGAGGCTCCTGGGGATCATTTATGTCAATTGACAGAGAAGTTGGTATTTGCTGATTATATTTACCTCCATCTACTCTAATGCTGATAAAAACCTGGGGAAAAAATTATGAGACAGCCCATAAAAAGAGTATAAATATGTAGTTAATACAGACTCAGACTTGAAAACATAGGAAAACAAGCTGTGATGGCATGCTGAGTTATCAGGCTGTGAAAGAGAAAGATTAGCTCTGTGGAATTGTTTAGGAGTACTGGCATGAGTCAGATCAAATGTTGTTTGCCTTCTGGAAGGCAAGTCTTTGTTATGCGGAAGAATTGTAATAGCTCTCTCTAAAAATAGTAGACAAGCAAGTGTCCATGCAGAATGCAAAGGTCATGTTTCTTTGCATTTTCTCACTTTCCCCTGGAGTCCAACCCTCCTATGATTGATTTTTATCTTATATGTTAGCAAGTTCCTTTCGTAACTGAAACTGGCGTAATCAAAATACAGAGGTTCTAAAAGCGATATGCATTGCCACTTGCAAGTGATTGACAACATGCTGTGTTCCTCTTATTTAGAAAAAGCAACACAGTAATCTATCAGAAATGTATTTGCCTGGGTCTTTTCTATTTGCGGCTGTTCACAGGCTTTTAATTAGTATAAAATTAAATGTCAGTGGAGAACCTAAAACCTAATTTTGTAATTTATGCGTTTTTTTAGCCTATTGCTTATACGATTGCAGACATACAGCCCTTGGTTCAATGAGCGCAAACTTTATTTATTAAAATCATGCTGTACATTATTGTTGTATACATTCATTTTGTGCATTGACTTTAATGCCTGTTCGTATGTTGGGGTGGGAGAAATAAAATGGCATCCTTTCCTCTCCCCTTTGCTTTTCTGCCCTACACCACTAGAGGTACACAGTTAAACCTTTTAACTTATTTTTCACAGAAAATCATTCTGCCCCTCCAGATGTTACCACTTACACCTCAGAACACTCAATACAAGTAGAAAGACCACAGGGATCAACGGCACGGGTGGCACCAAAGTATGGAAATGCTGAACTTATGGAAACTGGAGATGGTATGTGACAAAACCAAATTGGGTTGGGTTTTTTTTGAGTATCATAACTTTTTGGTGGTTACTGTATACGTTTGCTCATTGTTTCTTCTTTCTGGGCACTCTTCGTGTACAAACACCTACAAAGTTGCAGCATCTTTACAAGCTTAAAATAAACTGGTATAAATGAAACTTACATAGAGAAATATTAATAAGAAGAGCTGACTCCCAGTAGAAATCGTTTGGCAAAAGAAACAAGTGATTCTCTAGATCTTTTGTCATGCCGCCTGGTTACAGCTGATCTGTTTTGTAAATGGCAAAGAAGGTGACATGCTAGGATGGCTACATCTTGAAGTGATGTATTTTAAGTTCATTTTCTAGTTTGGTTTGGTTGTTTTTGAAAAACAGTTATTTGTAAACCCTTTCTTATTTACTGCTCTTCTTTTCTAAAACTTATTAAACCATATTTCAATAGGGTTTGGAATTGTTGACCAAGTGTATCGCATCTAGAGTTAGCAGTCTCAGCTCTGAAAAACACTTGGGAAAAGGTTTGGAGCCAACCTTATGAAAGGGTAGGAAGTAGAAATTCCTGCAGTGTGGTGACAGAAAGCTCTGTTAACTCTGGAATAGGTGACGCAAATGTCGCAAACACTTTGCGCTTGACTAGGGAAAAGGAGGAGGGGTAATTGATGGGATTATATTATAAAAGCGCCCCTTGCCACATGCTCTTTTTTGGAATTGTGTTTTTCCAAGTGCTGTACCGGCAAGCATGCTCCCTTTGGAGATTGCTGGTTGGTGGGATTGGCTGTAGGCACATTTAGAGAATACAGAGTCATGGTGAAGCAATACGAGGATATAAACAGTGTTGAAGATGGATACTGGACAGATGTCTACTACAGGGTAAAGAGTAACCCAGAATAAATGATGAGCTCATGACCTACACTTCTTACTGTGCTGCAGTGTAGTCAGACAACATTGATATGACCGGTGATCACGGGGAGAGTCAATGCCCGTCTTCTCAGTTACCATTGCCAGTGCCACCTGGAAGAGTTCTGTAATGGTACTGACATTTGCCGTAAGGAGGGTTTCTTCACTGTGCTTCTCTCAGTCTGTTTACCCTGTTTACCCTGTAATTTTGCAAGCTCACTCTGGCATTGTTGTATTGTTTTTATTTAAACTAGGTGTTGTCGTTCCTTTTGCTGAAATGATCTTAATGTCTAAATGTTGAATACTTGAGTCTCAGCATGTCATGAAACTGTAGTTGTGGTGGCCTTGCAGTCCTAGACTTTTTCTTACCCCACATAATGTCTGGTGGCGTTCAGCATAGCAGTCAACTGATGTCTCCATTGATCCCTGTCCTGCAGGAGTACCAGTGAGCAGCAGAGTGTCAGCAAAGATTCAGCAGCTGGTCAATACACTAAAACGGCCCAAACGACCACCATTACGAGAGTTCTTTGTAGATGACTTTGAGGAATTGTTAGAAGGTAAAATGACTGTTTTTCAAAAGGTTTGGGGTTCTCTTATTTAAACTCTGTAAAATGTTTGTCTCACACATAGACTTTTTTAGAAAAGCTAAGTGAGCCCTCCCAGTAACAAAAAACAAAGTAACAAAAAACACTGGTATTCATGGAATCTGCTTGCAGGGAGCTTGGACATAATGCTGTAGTCAAAACTTGTAGAGACTTGTTTCTCAAAACAAGAGTAGTCTCAAAATGTAGAGTCTTGTTTGCTCAGCTCCTGGTTCTGCTTGCAAAGACAGAAGAGAGTGGAGGGAATCTTTGCTTTGAGAACATTCAGCTGTGGGGTTTAGCCATTGCTTTTAAACACCAGTATGAGAAAAACTGTCAGTGAGGGAGCATGTTAATTTTTTTATACATCTTTTGTGTAACAGAGAAGGACTGAAAGAATTAACTACATGTAAGGTAGAAACAAGGATGAAGTCAATAAATGGAATTTTTTTAAGGAGGCCAGTGCTTTGAGAATTGAGATTTGCCAAGATCTGGAGGTTTAAATAATCTTTGCAGTCGTTTATAAGAACGAGCTGTAATAGAACATAACTTAAATTAGTCTGTTACTGATGACTTGTTAAAGTACGTTTTTTCAGTAGTTCTGCAGTTTGTCTCATTATTGCATTTTTGCCAGGAAAAAATAGTCTCCATCTCTCTTCAGGAGTGAAGATGTGTGGATTATTTTGAAGATAAATATAAGCATGCTGCCTCAGCAGTTTCTTTCTCTGCTTGTAGAGCTAGTGTAAGGATAAGCACATGCATTCCTGAGATGTTTCAGTTGCTTCATCTCTGTTAAAAGTTAATTATTCTCTGATATTTCTATGTTACTTCTCAATACCTCCAATGTTCCTATTTTCAGGATAGTTTGCGAAGGTGACTCGTTCTCTTGGTTACACAGGTATACCCAAGGTATAGAATTTACATGGTAATTGTATATCTTTTCATAATCATAAGTTCAACAGCCAGATCCAAACCAGCCAAAGCCAGAAGGAGCTCAGATGTTGGCTATGCGTGGGGAACAGTTAGGTGTTGTTACAAATTGGCCGCCTTCTCTGGAAGCAGCTTTGCAGCGATGGGGGACCATCTCACCGAAAGCTCCTTGCCTAACCACTATGGATACTAATGGAAAACCACTGTATATTCTCACGTACGGTAAGCACTCTTCAAACTTGTTGTGCTTTTATATATTTTAGACAGTGCCTCTGTTTATAATAAATGCATAAATATACAGTGAAAAAGAAGCCCTCTAATGATGCATTTTTTCAATTTCTGAGTAGGATAAGACAATTCTGAAGCTGTTGGTGTCTGATAAAGGTTAGCTGAAGTATTATAGAAATACTCATTTCACAGAGGAAAAGAAATGACTAAATGCACCCATGGAAACACAAGTAATTAATTAAAAACACCTTTTAAATAGCTATACATCCTAGGGCAGATTTTGCTGAAGGTTCATGTCTAAATCCATTACCTTTGGATATTGTCCAGGCTTTTTTCTGCAAAAGCAGAACCTGGCATACAATATTCTCCAGCGTCCTGAAGAAGTTAAAATAGGAGTTTTACCATGTCGTACTGACACTATAGTAAGTGTGATTTGAATTATTCCTCCTGACATGTACAGCTAGCAAATTTATATCCCCAAAACAGATTTGCCAGGATATATTTCAGTGTCATCTTCAGTATGTTACTGCAGTTCAATGTGTAATGCCTGACATGTATTGCAACCAAGAAAAGCCAAATAAAAATAAACATAAGGATATCCCTGACAAAAGTCTCTCATATAGCTTCTAATTTGGAGATGTTCAAGGGGCATTTGGGAGATGTTCGCACAATTATTACAAATAACTGTCAAACTTTGAAAGCAAGTTGGAGCGCTTCTGAATACTGTTGATACAGATATGAAAAATTATTTTCCTTGTTTTATTTCTGCCTTCTCAGGGATCTAGCATTCTGTGCAAAAAATGCTTTTACATGCTGTGATATAGAGGTCTTTCTGTTTTGCTTAGTGCTGAATGCTCCTTTCCATTCAGGAGTCAGACTGAGTTATGGTCCCTGGCTAAAAAGATGTCTGCCGCAAGTTTGGCATTGCAAATAGAGTCAAAGGCTTTTAAAGCATAACAGAACCTTTGCAACTGAAGGTCATGCATGAAACATATTCCCTTCAGTTACCCCAGAGTTAAGAAGTTACTTAAATCAGGGAGCAAACGTGATTCACCATTGATCAAGGACATTTACTTGGAACTAGAGAAGAATTTTGAAGTTTGCAATTACATGACTGCAGAAGAGCCATTTGTATCATCCACTGAATGCCCTAAATAAACAGGACAGGAAAGGAAATTAAGATGTTAGTAAGAATCAGACGATTTTTCTGAATATGGGATTCTGTCCAGAGAGCCTGAGCATATGTCCTGCTTTGCCTAAGGGCTGTAGGCTGAGCAAATCAACCTTAGAAACCCATCCACAAGGCTCACAGAGCCACCTAGCCTGCTTTTCTATTCTAACTTTTCCAAACCTCTCTTCTAAATTGTTGAAATCCTGATGAAAAATGAGACTAAAATTCATGTTTTCATTGCTTTCATTTACCAGCAGTCTAGGATATGGTATTTGCTGTTGCCTTTCAGTAGTTTTGTGAGGTCAGAAAGGAAAAAAAGAATTTACTTTTTTTTCTCTTTTTTTTCCCCCTTCTTTTTATACTTAAAAGAAATTACAAACCAAGCCATTTCATAAGAGATTTAGTGAATTCTTCTCTGCTAGCTAGCTTTCAAGCTGACATTCTTCTTCATGGGAAATGTCCATCATAGAAACACAGAATGAATTGGATTGGAAGGCACCTTAAAGCTCATTTAAGTCCAATCCCCTGCCATGGGCAGGGACACCTTCCAGTAGACTAGGTTGATCAAAGCCTCATCCAACCTGGCCTTGAACACTGGCAGGGATGCGACAGCCACAGCTTCTCTGGGCAACCTGTGCCAGTGCCTCACCACTAATAGTAAAGAATTTTGTCCTAATATCTAATCTAAATGTAACCTTTTTCAGCTTGAAACCGTTTTCCCTTGTTCCATCACTACATGGCCTTGTAAAAAGCTCCTCTCCAGCTTTTCTTGTAGGTCCCCTCTAGGCACTGGAAGCTGCTCTAAGTTCTTGCCGGAGCCTTCTCTTCTCCAGGTTGAACAACCACAGCTCTCTTAGCCTGTCTTCATCCTAGGGCTGGAGCACATAGGAAGCTGGAGCATCCGAGGTCTTCCAGCCCTTGGATCATCTCTGTGGCTAAACCTTGCAAGTTATTTTGGTACAAAAAGCAGACCTTGCTGCATTTACATGGTGAAAGCTCATCTCATCTCTCCCCTTAGTCTTGATTCTTACAGCAGGCTCTCTGTGACCTTGGAAAAGGAAGTGCTGGCCTGTTGCATCTCTCCAGAATGCTTTCTTACTTCCCCTTGCTGGCCTTGCATGCTGAAAAGGAGCTGAGAGTCCACAAAACTTTCCTTCTCCAGAGCCTTCCTCACAATTTTTTTGTTGTCCTGTCCAGAGACATCTGAGAGTGATCAGACCAATGGCCAAGCTATGACATGCACTGGCAGACAGCAGTAGATTGATGTGGTAAGACCACCTTGTGTGATTGACGAGGTGGTCTTTTCTACCATGCATTTCCCTACCTAACAGTGGCTAATGTGGATAAGATCCAGTTAGTGTGGATTTAAGTGGTGAGTGCTCTAGGTTGTGATCAGCAGTTCAGCCATAAAGGCCGAAAAGTTTAAAGAAATTGCTCTTTCAGCTGTTGCTTAAAATCATCTCTGCCTTCCCATTTCTCTGCAGGAATTCATCTCATTTGTAATGCTTTGTATCTCCTGTGTCTTTTTCGGCATGTTTTATGAGCTTTTGTCTTCATAGCATGTCAGGACTGTTTTCCTCCATGTGTCTCAGATTACTGCAGATAGAAGAAATAAATAACTGCACTTCTAGGCTTGATCTTTTTTCTTTTCCACGCAAGTTTTTGAAGCTCTTTGCCTCAGTTCCTGAAGTTGTTCTCAGGGCCCCAGTTGTAATCTTTATTTAATGTACTCAAAACTCTTAAACCCTTTCTAGTGAATGAACCACTATGAATGTTACTTAATTCTCAAAGATTTTGTTCCTCTGGGAACTTGGTTTAGAGGAGAACATCTTAGTTGTAAATCAAATCACTGAATATGCATAAATGGTAATGTCTGAGGTATGGGAATGGAGTATGTCTTTATTGGAGTTTGTGTAAGTCTGAATTCTGACTAAAAGCCTAATATGTGCTTTGAGGAATAGGAAGACAATTTCTGGCTCAGACAAAGTTAATCAGAGTAGTCAGGCATCTGGTCTTGGCATTGGTGGCATTAATAATGGAGCACTCTGTGGTTTCTTAGAGGAGAAACGTGAATAAAGGACAATTAAATCCTGTATAGTAGTTATACTATCACAGTTACTTTTCTTACTTAAAATGATTACTCTAAGAAGATCAGAAAGTCTGGGGAAAAAGTAAAACCTGAAAGTAATTTGGGGATGAGCAGGTTTTGAGCTTTCTTACTGTGGCCATTATTTAAAACAACAGAACAGGTACCAGTTAACTACATCTGATTCTGATAATCTTTCCTTTATCTAACACTTTGTGTAATCAGATATTTTGAGGCCAAAGTCATGCTGCCTTAGCAAAAGTGATGTAGCTTATACTGGCAATACCCTGAGATGGCTGAAACTTAACAACAGACCAAAAATAGCTAACCCCAAGCCTTGGCCATGCAGCAGCTGGTGTGTGACCCGCACCCCCCATGTCCTTTTGCTGCTAGAATCTCCTAGGCCAGGGATTTCACAGTTACCAGGAGGAGAGAGGGAATCAAAAATCTTCTGACCAAGTAGCTAACATAACCAGACTGTTATCTCTGAAATAACTAAATGCTTGCTTGCAGATGTGTGGGTAGTCATGTTTCAAGTCCATAGATAGATATCAATCTTGTGATTGTTTAGTACTTTAAACCTTCATTTCCTTAATTAAAAGACATAAAATTGCTTTTAAAAATCTATATTACATTCTATGATTAAGAACGGAGTATTAGGCTCTGTAATGGCAGTTGCCTCTATTCTGAGTATGTCTGGAGTTTTTTGTTCTCTGCAACAGAGCACTTTTATTCTTTTTCTTGTGACTGTTATTTTGCAAAGCAGAAAAAGTGCCCCTTTACCTGCATAGCGTTAGGAAGTTTGCCATTTGCACCAGATTTAGTAAATACCCATTCCTGTTTCATATAAGAACTGTTGTATTGTGATGTTGAGAAAATGAATATTTGACAAAATTATTTGCAGTTAAACTTTGGCAGTCCCACAGTTGCTGCGCATGGAAACTGGTAAGCAGCCACTGGTTTGGCTTTGTTGAGTTAGTGCTGTGTGGTTTTGAAAAGCATCCTGTCGATGATAAGGAAGTTGATTGTGGTTTGTTTTCTCTCTGAGTTTCTCCCTGATACAGCTTTTCTTTTATGACCTTCTTTACATTCAACACAAACGAATAGTCCTGTTGCAGACTTGCAAAGGAAGAAGAAGGGAGTTTAAGTCAGTGCTGTGTGGAAAGCATCTCATTTTGGTTAGCTGACTCCTTTTTGTTGGGGGTTTGAGACCTGGTGGTTTCCTTTACCCTCAAAAAGTATTGTTTAATCAGATGCTATCAGCTATTAACTCACTCTGGCTTGCTAAATTTTAGTTGGTAAACGGTACTACCCTCTGAATAGGCTGTTTAAAACAGAATAAGATAGAATGTAAGTGAAATAAACGTAAAATAGGTGGTTTCTGGTGTAGAGTTGCTACTATTCAACTAAATCAAATTTCCAGCCACAAAAGAAAATGGACTTACCCCAAACAGGTGTTAAGAGTGTTTGTCACAGCTGTCAGAAAGTGAGATACTGTTTTCCATCATGTCCTACCAAGAATATCTGTGAATGATGTCTGCTGGGTATGGCTCAGGTTCAGAGGTGTAGCAGTACTTACTGATACCTGCTGGGCAGTGGGAACACTCAGCTCAGTTTGCAAGTGTGTGACGAGTGTAGAGGCCTCCCTGCATAAACACACTGCTATGCAAGTCTGGCAGCAACTCTCTGGGCAAGTGACAGAAGTGGCTGAGGAAGATGCGATATGGATGGTATTCTGGAGGGTGCTCTTGTGCCTGAAACACCACTGGACGCTTGAATCTCTCACTAATGACTTATCTCTGTAGCTGACTTACTAGTTCTTCATTTCAGAGTGTAAGAAAGTAGCTGCTCATGTATGGCTGATGAGCCGATCAGAGCCTGGCAGTCCTGTCCCTGGTGAGGCAGGAAGAAGTGCTGTTCAAAAGGACCCCGCTGCAGTGGGGATGTGAGCAGAAAGATGAAGAAGAGGAGGGCTTGCAGGGTCTGTTCTTTACCTGGGGAAGCGGTGAGGAAGCAGGAGTGCTGCTTGAGGCTCCCGCACCCAGCAGCACAGGCTCTGCCAGGCTGCAGGCTGAACTGAGGGCAGCTTTCTGGTGTGGCAGCATGGCTGGGAGAAGGGAGCACAGAGCTGAAACACTCGCTGGCACTGAGCTGTTCCACTCGCCACTAAATGACACTTGCTTTCTTTTCCTACATTGGCTCTCCTGTCTTCAAGCCAATATAATAGAAGATTAATGTGTTTATCTGAGGAAGTCTGGTGCTTCATTGCGTTCTGGACAATGAGGCATAACCTCAGCAGCCCCAGACAGCCAGTTTTCTGCTGTAGTCCATGTAATGAAGACAGTTTAGCCTCACAAGAATCGGTGCAGTGGCACTAAGCCCTGTCTGAGAGCAAAAGCCTTGGATGAAGCACAGCTGGCCTCCTCATCAAGGCCTCCCTCTCCCGCTGCGCAGATGTGGCACCACTTGGAGGTCATGGCAAGGTCGCTACATCGGGATTTGTGGGCAGCGTTTCAGCAATCAGCTTTTTCCCAGCAACGTCTAATCCCTCAAGTCTGCAAAGTAAGAACTCCACTGAACTGCAACCTAGGCAGAACCAAGGAAGGAAATATTTCAAAGATTTCCTTCTCTATAACATCCTCCGTTACTAAGGGCTTTTATCCTGCAGTTGTCGAGTCCTTTGTGTTTCTCCGTGATGCTGGGAGGGGCAGACAGCCAAGGTGGCAAAATAAACACATTGTTCAGTCCACCCCTGATCAGAAGCTTGTGCCCTATCCAACACCCACAGATCTGTCCTTGATCCTTTGTATATTCCTGGCTCCAGCTTCTGCCTTAATGCTCCTTTTGTAGCCCTTTTTTAATTTCTTTTTTTGGAACACAGCTATGTACCCTGGAAGAAAAACTACAGACTTCCTGTTGAGCAGCATCCAGGTCAAGATCAGATCTGCATGGACTTTGCTATGCCTGCATGGGAGGATGCCTCATGGGTTCTGCCCACATCGGAGCAGCAGCAGCTAGGGCAGGCAAGGCCTGTGAGGGGTGAAGTCCTGGAGCATTTAAGGACTGCAAGAGAGACTGCATATTCCAGCTCTATCCCAGCTGAATGCAAACTAGCCTCTTTGTTTCAGTTTTCCACAGTTTCACACCAATATTCATGTGCAGTTATCTCAGCTAATTAACATAGTTTGGTATTGCACCAGAAAACAGAGCAAGAGAAGGCTCTGCGGTGACAGAAAATGGAAGTTTTTTCTGAATGATAGAAAATGTTATAGGATTTTTTTTTGTGCAGCTCAAAATGTGTTTGAACAGAGAGGTGAGGAATTACAGAGGCAGCCTTATATGCTCTGTGTTTCAGAAGCTGAAGTAAATTTCAGCAATAAAAGAGCATCATGACAAAATGTGTTTAAGGACTTAATTTTTTAAAACTTTACTAGAAAGTACCCATTCAAATTTTCTTAGTCTTTGAGAGAACTTAATTTCTCCATTTACTCAGTTCTCTTATGTGGAGATGCTTGTACTACATACCTGGGTACTTCTGAAAGAATGCTCCTTAATACTTTAACACGAATAGCCGTTAGACTTGGATGAAGAGTTGTAAGATGGGACATTTGATAGGTAGAAGATTAGTGTGAATACGTCACAAATGGAAATTTAAGACTTGTAACAGATTTAATCTATGTCACTAAGAGAGACCTTTTTACAGCAGTCCCTTATGTCTCTCAGAAAAGGAATTAAAATTCAGTGTTCATTTCAAGCTTGAAAGTGTTTTGTGTAAAGATGGTTCTTTCTTGCCATTCAGAACTTCAGCCAGGCCTTTGATTTCCTTTCTCCAATTTTCTGTATCATTACTAATTGCTCTTTTAAGTTTACTGCTGTTGAAACTTCAGTGTTTGAAATCTTTAAGAAAAAGAATTTTCTCTTTCCTAGGGCATTCTTGTTTTTATCCTGCTCGCTTGTCACGTTCAAGAGTTGTCTATAGTAGCTGGGATGCTTTTAAAGACTTTCTTTCCTCAGATGCAGGTAGTTCTGCAATAGTGCTGTGAGGGTTAATCCTGCAGATACACTCCTGTATTCATGCTGAGTTTCCAGTGAAGCAGAATTGAGTCATGTTTATTTCTGAGGGCTGAAGCAGTTCAGCATGCAAATACTGGAGGAATTTTAAATAAATTTAAAACTTTACAAAACATAATTTGTCCATCCAATATTACAGTTTTCACAAGAAGTCATTGCATTTAGTACTTTCTCAGTAACAAGCAGCAGTGACCCTTCCAACTTTAATTAAGAGGAAGAAAATAAAAATCTGGCCCTCTCATGATACTTCATATTTACATCAGATTTGCACTTTAAAATAATTTGGTAGTGTTACATTTTATAACCAGGATGCAGAGAAACTTTTGTAACTGCTTGGCTTAGTTATGAATAGCAATATTGTATGTTTGAAGACCTGAGCCCCATAGGTAATCTGTTGTCAGAACCTATTACTGTTTAGGTTATTGGTGGGCATAAATTAAATATTTGTTACTGTCAGACTGAATACTGCTTAAGGACAGTACCTAGAGGCCAGCCAAGAATGAGGGCTATTACGTTCACTGTTGTTCAAATGGAAGTAACAGGGTGTCTGAAGGAAGACCATCTGAAAGGGCTTGTGTAGTTGGAAGATACCCATCACTTGAAGGATTAATGAAAGGCGTGTGAGATGGCCAGTGACATCTTGATGAGAGAGATAATTTTTTCTTCAAAGTATATCAGGATGAGGCCATGGTAAGGATTAGCTGAGCATGGAGCTGAAGAGATGTGAAGTAAGGGAGAAGAGACAGTAAGATATATGGGTATATGGGGAAGTGAAATGAAACTGAGAAGAAAAAAACAAATTAAATCTAAGAAGGCCCAGAAATAAAAGTGAAACACTGACATATAGATGTGCTAAAGATTGAAGGGTCCCTGCTGCTTCAGTGTGCCCCTTTGGCTCTGCAGTGTTTTGTATTTGTTGGGGCTTTCTTCCTTGCTTCTTGGGACTCCTTTCCTGTTTCCCTTGGTAGCTTGGTGTGAGAGAATTGTCATCGTGAAACTTGATTAACACCCTTGGAGTTCAGTATGGGCTGAAATGTGACCTGTTGGGCTTGCTACAGCTAAGGGTGTTAGGATGATGTCTGGACTTGATGATGTTCCAGCCACTTCTAGTGGTTAACTTTTTGAATCAAAGTCCCCACTTTTCTCCAAAGTAAGAAACTTCTGCCATGATGAAAACTACACTTACTTTTTTTTTCTTTTTTTTACTTCTTTAAATGCTGTTGTCTTGAAGAAAGCAGTTCAAAGAGAGCTTCTGATAAGTATTTGAATATTTGCACTAGTCCCAGTAGATGGACAACTAATAGGAATGTTCTTGCTACTATTTTTTTTTGTCACTGCTCAGGTACTCTTTCTTTTTAAAAATCTTGTAAAATGTAAGAAGAATTTTTAAATTAATGCCACAATTTTTATGTTAATAGGCAAGCTTTGGACCAGAAGTATGAAGGTTGCTTACAATATACTACATAAATTAGGCACAAAACAAGAGCCAATGGTACGACCTGGAGACAGGGTGAGTATCTCAACTGGTTTTAATTACTAGTAATTCAGATCCCACACTGAAGAAGAGAGAATGAAGTATTTGGGGTGCTCAGAGGAAATTAATGAAGTGGAATGTTGGGGGGGGGGGTGAAATGTCTGCCTTTTACTCAGAAAATGACAGATCATTCAAACAGATGTTTTGAATTGCATAATAAATAACATGGACTGGTACTTGCTGAATAGTAGTATGAAGTTTTGGCAACATCAACAATAACCTTTCCCATGAAAAATTATATTTGGACATAGAACAGCAGTCTGTTTAGCAAAATCTTGCTTATGGAGCCTGAAGGTGTCATGTGGGTAAAAAACTTACTTACTAATGACTTTGTAATTGTTGAGATGGTAGAAACAAGAAGCATTGTGGAGGACATAGGCAAGCATAGTAAGCACATTTTGGCAACCAGTTAAATAAATAAATTATGCTGACTGATAACATGGAAAACATTTCTATTCCTGTTTGGTGACTGATGCAGTTACTGCGAGAGACTGAATCTAAGTGAGTTAATGAAGTCTACAGAGAGCAAGGGTTAGGGGTAGCACTTGAAGTCATACAATCATAGAATCATAGAATAGTTAGGGTTGGAAAGGACCTTAGGATCATCAAGCTCCAACCCCCCTGCTAGGGGCAGGGACACCTCCCAGTAAACCATGCCACACAAGGCTATGTCCAACCCTGCCTTGAACACCACCAGCAGTAGAACATTCACAACTTCCCTGGGCAACTCATTCCAGTGTCTCACCACCCTTACAGTAAAGAATTTCTTCCTCAGATCCAATCTAAACTTCCCCTGTTTAAGCTTGAATCTGTTACCCCTTGTCCTCTCAGTACAGTCCCTCATGAAGAGTCTATCCCCAGCATCCCTTTAGGCTGGGGATACTGGAAAGCTGCTATGAGGTCTCCACACAGCCTTCTCTCTCCAGGCTCAACAGCACCAACTCTCTCATCCTATCTTCACAGGGGAAGTGCTCCAGTCCCCTGATCATCCTTGTGGCCCACCTCTGCACTTGTTCCAACAGTTCCATGTCCTTTTTATGTTGAGGACACCAGAAACTGCACACAGTATTCCAAGTGAGGTCTCATGAGAGCAGAGCAGAGGGGCAGGATCACCTCCCTCATTCTGCTGATCATGCTTCTTTTGATGCAGCCCAGGACACGGTTGGCTTTCTGGGCTGCAAGAGCACACTGCCGGCTCATGTTCATTCTCTCATCAACCAACACCCCCAAGTCCTTCTCCTCAGGGCTGCTCTGAATCTCCTCTCTGCCTAACCTGTAGCTGTACCTGGGATTGCTCCGACTCAGGTGCAGGACCTTTCACTTGATATGGTTAAATCAATGTAATGCTTTTAACCCACATTAGGGTAAAATAACATTATGTTAGGTAGTGATGAAACACTTCTATTATTGACTAGCATAACTCATCTCAAACAAAAGGTTTATGGTGAACCCAGGCAAGAGGGAGAAAGTTGCAATATATCAGGTAAAAGCCATTCTTTTATTTATGTTTTTTTTTTCTCCCAGCATATGTAAAAAGGAGTTCCAGATTTCTGTTCTGAATTGAAATTTGGGAAGAACTCTGTAGTGCATCAAAATCCTGGAAGCAAAACTGTGGATGACAGATTTAGAAATCTCTTGCTTTCTGGAATATTTGCATTCTCTTCCAAGAGGATTAACCCATTTGGACTTTTTTGGTTAAACTTAACAATGGCTTTAGGAGTTAAAAAATACATAATTAAAAGCACACCATCACAAGCAGGAGAGTTATTTTCATAGTCTGCTTCCTGGTGAAGTGGCAAAATAAGAAATTTCCTATTAACCAATTTTTCATCTTGCTTAGGAATTGCAGGTTTTTTCCTATTGGAAACCTGGGTATATTTTGTGCCCAGAGGAGCAAATATGCTTACGGACTGGTTTTGATATAATGTCTTTTTTATTTCATTCGTACATCTATTATATGTTCCTACTTTAGGATTTCTTCTCCTCCTCCTCTACTTGTTTGGGATTTTTTCCAAGACATTTTAAGGGCTGGGAAGAATTGAGACACAAATTTGCAGTACCCAGCACAGCGCAGCATTTATGGAAATAGGTCTGATTTGCTCTGAACTGTAAATTCTAAATAATGCTAAGTGGAATTGCTGCTGTAATTATCTTTCTTTAGGGAGCGTTTCTGACTTGAAATATAAAGCCTCTCTATTAAACAACATTTATCAGGAATGTTTCCTTAGGTGTACTTTTCAAATTGTATTTTTATCTTGAGCCGAGATCTGACTCTGCACGGTTTGTGTTTGAGACAGGGAGAAAAACTAGAACAGGCAAATGCCTCATAGGCAACAGGAAAGCGAGTGGAGAGATGAAAGATGAGCTTCCAGCAGCTGCAAAAAGGATATACACTTCAAGGGTGCCCTGTAAGCCTTATAAAGCAATAAAGAAAGGAAAACAACATTAAGAAGGGTCCTAACAGCCATAAAATTCCAAAAATGGCAACGATTGCTTTCATTGTATACAGTGTTCGTTAAAGCTTTAAATAATGAAATAAACTCTAGGCACTGAGAATGGAAACCTTCACTGTTGAACCAGCCTCTGTTTACTTTACAATAATCCAGGCCATAAAAGTAGTGTCGCACAAATACTCCGTCTGGGGGAGTGCTAGGATGCCCAAGGACCACACAGTTCTCCAGCTTCAAAGGAGCGGGGTCTCCAGCAGCATGCCTGTCTCCTGGCATGCCACCATGCTGCTGGCAGCCACCCCTGGTGCTCAGCTCAGCCGAACGGTAG
The DNA here is from genome assembly GCA_032466535.1 of Forpus xanthops. Taxonomy (NCBI): domain Eukaryota; kingdom Metazoa; phylum Chordata; class Aves; order Psittaciformes; family Psittacidae; genus Forpus; species Forpus xanthops. Next base: position 52,854 of record JASSUY010037150.1, read on the forward strand.
AACGTCTGAGTCAGAAAATCCCTAGGATTGTTTTCATTGGCTTAAATTAAGTGTTTCGGGGTTCTTTGGGGGGAGGTTTTTGTGCTTTCTTCCTTCATTTGAAGCCCAGGAGTATTTTGGGTATTGGAAAAATGTGCTGAAGGCTTTGGGAGCAGAAGGTAAGTGGGGAAACTCATTAAGGAGTCTTCTGGGGTTCAAGGTGGAGATACTGAAAAATGTCTTCTAGGTGAAATGATTTACTACTCAGCTGTTCAAAAATGTAGAATTCTAGTTAAAACAAAAAACTTCACAGATTATGCAACAGATTCTTGGCCATAAAAAGAATGGAAAGAAAGTATTTTGAACAGGAATACTTTCAAAATGCAGAAGACCTTGTATGTGTTACTTTAGCAGTGCAAGTATAGTTTACCTCATCTGTTAATAGCATAATTTGATTAAATATGTTTTCCTGAATTAGAAGGCAGTTTAAAAAGCATAAGCTGTAAAATACACAAGGAACGCTCTTGCTTATCTGTCACTGAAATTCAGCCATTTTCTACTTTGCTTGCAACATACAGGAGCAAAATGTATCCTTGGGGAAAAAAAAGAATTCAGCTGTATGTGGGTAAAATTATTGTTGAAACCTTTCAGCTACAGCGTACTCCCCTTAAAGACACTTGAGCAGTACTGTTATTTATGATATTGTTTGCAGCAAGCGTGGGATTCTGTTAATTTTTCTGCCCAGTGCCATAGTTTACCATTTGTTTCTTCATCCTTGTTCTGAGTGGTTTTCTAAGCTGCTGATGCGGTTAAACAGCTTTTTTTAAAAGACATTGGAAAAGAAAACAGCTTCCAGTATATATTTTTGTGTTCATGTACGTGTTACATGAGATATATTTGTGCAGTTTTGATATCTCCATACTTGCACCCTCCAAAATGAAATCCTTTGTCTCTTGGCATATTTTTGGGAGACCAGACAAGGCGACTGTCTGCATCATGAGTGGGAGAAGTAAATGAGTCACAGTTCTCTTTATGAGGAGCTTTGTTTCATTCAAATCCCTCTTGCCAAGATGCTGACACTGAATTTGAGTCATCAGCAATAAACAAGTTGTACAGAAAATTGAATCTTTAGAGGGCAGAAAATCATGAGAAGGAAAGGCACTCACCGGCAAGCTCTGTGTTAGTCTGTGTTTGAGAGAAGTTATTGGTTGCATTATTTCCCATGGCAGATTTTTCTGTAAGTGCCTTAAACTAATTCAGAGTCTCAGCCTGAAATTTCATTTTGAAACATGCATGTGTAGTGAAAACCAGCAGCATCAGTCAAGCTTTGAGATGACTGTGAAATTGAGTTCTCACTGCACTAAATGTTATTGTAGTCCCTGGTTTAATCATTAGCTTTTCACCTGTGCTGTGTCCAAAAGGGCTGAGATCAGTGAGAGGTGCTGGCATCTTCCAGGAGAAAGGAAAGATTTGGGGAAATTTATCTTGGGTTTCGTTTAGGTTTTTTTCCCCTGTATAATGCAATTATTTTTGCTTGAGTAAGTTTGCTTTGTATATGATGATAACAGTCCATCAGGACTGGCCATGTTTGTGTTCAGAAAGTGATAAGAGATTGGCTAATATATACTTTAGTTGAAAGCAAAACTTCTGTACTGTATCAACTTCAAGCATTTTACTTTCATGAAAGTAGCACAGCGCCTTATTTGTCTGTGATACCAACATTTCTAACCACTCAGCTTTTAAAGTGTAAATGCTTTAAAGAAGGGTGGTAATATACAGATGTTTTTATGTGGAATTATTTTCACATTCAATAACCTTCCCCTCAACCAAATGCTAGAAGTCAGTATTTTGGTGATAACCTACAGTGTGCCTTTTTTATTATTTGCATTTTAAGGTGTGATGCCACAATCAATCTAGAATGTGATGTGTAAATGAATGGACATGACCCGTGGAGATGCCAGGAAATGGGAATGACTTCAATTTACAGGCATTTCTTACTCCTGAAAATGTCTTGTACAATATGGAGTATTCCCAAAAGGCTCTCTATTACCTAGAGTTCCTATCTTGCCTGTGGTGAGCATATATGCTGTGTTTATGTTGATGTGACCTGCCTCCCCCAGCTTTGCCCCGTCGTCTTTGTAAAGAGGAAGAAATCCAACACGGTTGAAGGAAAGAGAAAAATGCAGCAAATTTTCAGAGAAAATGAAGGGTATAACACAAACAGTAGCAGTTGTGGTGAGCGTAGTTGAATGAACTGTCACTACAGCACAGCTTTGCTAAATATAGCTACAAAATACTACTTGTCTGTGAGCGTCGATGTAGAAGAGCATTGCCATCTGCAACTCAGGAAATTGCAGAAACAGGGGCACAAATCACAAGTAAAGAGATGGCAATGGGATTGCAGAGTACCAGTACACTGGTCCTGTACCCTGCTCAAGCAGGCTACCTCCTTCCTTGGAGGGTTGGATGGTCTTTCATTTGTGCTTTCCCTTTCATTGCAAAAGTTGTATTGTCCCTCTTGTGCCCAAAGAGACTCTGAAAGAATAGAAATAAGAAATGAACTTGTTTTGTGTAAGGAAGGTCAGTGTACTTCATGCCTCTTGTTCAGCAATCCTTGACAATCAATTTTAAATAAGGATGAGGAAAAAACGAGGTTAAAATTTCCTCACTGTTTGTTAGTTCAGGTCTCTCAGGCTTGTGCTTTGCTCTCCCTCACTGATCCTTGGACACAATGCTCTCCAGGGTACACATCTGTGCCCCTCTGATGATGGAAAGCTTGAAGATCACCAGTGGAGGTGAGGAGGAAAGTGGCAACATGTTCAGAGGAAAAAAAAAGTGGAGAGTGCTGATGATGAAGGCTGAAATCTTTGGGTTCAGTGAAGTGAATACAGCCTGAGAGGAAAGGAGAGAGAAAGAGGAGGGCCTGGGACCAGCTTTGGGATGAAGCTGAGAAGTAGCAGAAAAGGTCAGAGAACTTGGCATCAGAGCCAGACCTGGGGAATGGGGTGAGAGCCAAAGAAGGAGACAGAGGAGAGGGCTTCAGAGAGTGCTAAATGGAGGTGCCACCTTTCAGCTGCTTGACATTATGTGATGGTCTCTTACCCCAGGAGGCCTATCCCAAAAGATCCCTGCAGACATGCTCTATGCTCTTTCTGCTCCTGCATGTTCATAGTGTTAGAATCTACATCACCCCTCCATCCATGGTCTGGTGTTTCTCTTTTAACCCACCAACAGTCTTGTCCCCTACTCATACTGTCTTGCTTCCCAGAGCTGTTCCATGCAGCATTGCACCATGGCTCAGAAATGCCACACAAAAGTAGGCAAAGGTGTCACAGGAGGAAAGCTAGAGAATGGTGCAACAAGGAGATCTAGATACTGAGGGGCTTTGAAGAGTTTGTTCATGTAGTAAACAAAAAAAAACCTTATCTACCCTAAAGACACTGTGGGTGAGACACTTTTTCCTCCTGTCTTCTGGGGTGGACTTTGAATGCATGCAGCACGGAGAGTCTGCTGGCTTTTCAGGAAGGGTTTCAGGAGAGGAAGAGTTACTTAAAAACAGATAGGGATCAAGGCCAGGTTGAACACAGCCTTGGGTGACATGGTTTAGTGGAAGGTTTCCCTGCCCATGGCAGGGGAGTTGGAACTAGATGATCTTGAGGTCCTTTCCAACCATAACTAGATTCTATGATTCTATAGCTCCTCTAATGTCATGGCAAGGAAGTATAGTACTTGTAATCCTATGGATACTCTACAAAAGTTAAACCTAAATTCAGTAGTGTAGTGTGGAAGAATACGAGCTAGGTGGGCCTAACTGAAGAGGGATTTGTACCTCAGATGGTACTTGTAAAATTATTTCATTAATAGATTAATTAATTAATTCATTCATTGCAGAAATGAACGACATAGACCAAAGGTCTTCAGACTATATTCAGAAAACTGGGTGAGTGGTAATTTGTAGGAGCAGAGTTAAAGCTCTTTTAGCTTTTGGTGAGCTGTGTTTAGTATATATTAGGAGCTTATATAAGGAGCTCAACACATCTTTGGAATGTAGTAGTTTTGCATGTATTGTAATAATATTTTAATAGTTAATCAGTTATAGTTTATATTCTGAAGTCAGTCCACATGAAAAAATACAAATTAATACAAATACCATTAATCCTGATAAATAAAGCATAGTACTTCCCCAGACCGTATGATACAATTGACTCACAACTCAGAATGGTAATAGTATTGCTACAATGAAAATGTTAGTGATTTTTTGTTTCATAGAATCATAGAAGAGTTATGGTTGGAAAAGACCTTAAGATCATCTAGTTCCAACCTGGCCTTGACCACTGCCAGCGATGGAGCATTCACAACTTCCCTGGGCAACCCATTCCAGCGCCTCACCACCCTCACAGTAAAGAACTTCTTCCTCATATCCAATCTAAACTTCCCCTGTTTAAGTTTGAACCCGTTA
>JASSUY010037151.1:0-14746 GCA_032466535.1 Forpus xanthops
GTGCCCTAAAGTAGATACTCTATTTTTTAAATTCATTTTTAGTCCCCAGTTGTTACCACTTCTAAAAGCCCCAGTGATGCAGACATTTCCCAGAGTTCAAGAAGTTGGTCTATCAAGCAGTTTTTCTCGTGGCTGAGTTTTCTTTTCATAGTTATGTGTAAGAGGAACCAAAAATGTGTATATTAGAAATAACCTTTAGGTTCTGGAATTGCCTTGTTTTTCACTTTCAAAAAATTGAGCATTTGTCATAAGGATTTTTAAACTGTGTAGTAATTTGTTATCTTGTTCAAAACCATGGAAATTCTAACATGGAATTTAATCTAATAGAAAATGTATTTCTTATTTTCATATATGCAGGTTTATTGCTTTTAAGATTACTTTGCTATGTTTTTAAAATATGAATGCTTTACAAAAATTAATTTTCATGTAGCTGATGACCAGCTGAGTGTTCAAGTGGATGAAAGTGGATGGGCCTGGCTAGTCCATAAAGAGAGGCTGATTGTTTGGAAGATTGGTCAGTCTCCAGTAGCTAAGGTAACTGAAAGATCAATACGGGAAAAACTTCTGTATTTATGCTAGTTGAACAACTATTCAGTTGTGTTTTTTTTTAAAGCAAAAGTTTCTTTATAAATTGGAGTTTAGTTTCCCCCAGAAACAGCGGAGTTGGCATGAAGTCATACTAACAACTGGAGTAACTGGAACTCCAGCTTTTGAGGCAGCTTAGCATTTTTATATCGCTTTCTTATTTTTTAATTGTCACCTTAATGCTAGGTTTAATTCTTAGCATTCTAATAAGCGTGTCTCATGTTAGACTTGATGAAACATATTTTAATAGCTAAAAACTGGTTGTTACAGATTGGTTTAGATTATTCTGGGTCTGATTTTCAGCTTGTCAAAAAAAAAGTTTCAGCTGTGCAGAACTTACATTTCATCTGTGTTTCTAATGGCAATGTTCCTATTTTTGTGTTTCAACATCATTTCAGTGAATAGCAAGAACAGTAAGAGGAAAACTGTAGTTGCAAAATCAGTATCTTTCAATTAGTGCAGCATATATTAATTACATAGATTCATCACTCTACAGTGGTGTTTCAGGTCTATGCATTCTAGTACTTGCAGAGATTTTTCAAGGGGTTGAAATCTTTACAATTGCTTAATTTGGGGAGGGAGGGGGAAAGGGAGGAGCGTTTACCCTTTCCACTCTGTTAGTACCTACTGACCCTTCTGAAGCACTTCTAGCTTAATTTTGTTTCACTGCTTTGTTAGCATATTATATTAAGGAACGGTTAAGAAATAATTCAGTTTTGTAGTGTTGCAAGAAGCATTCACAAATAACTAAAGAAAAAATGATTGCAAGTGTACAAGTAGGTGGGTTTTAGCTGTTTGGGGGTTGTAACAACTGCTGAAAATATCTTGTGGTATTCTTTTGGTTTCTTTAGATAGTGTCTGTTGAAAATTAATTTTTTAAAGGGTCAAAAACTCTAAACCATTTGTAGCAGAGGAATAAGTTTTTCCAGTCTCATTTATTATAGTATTCCTTCCATTCTTACAGTTATCTCTATGCAAGGAACTACAGCTGCCACCTAGTGACTTCCAGTGGAGTTCTAGTTTAGCAGCTATATCTTGTCTCGGTGCCTCAGGTGAAGTGCCTTCTCTGCAGGTGATCAACTTTCATGTTTTAGTGTTCAAAAATACTTCGAGTACCTTTAAATATATCCAATTGTATCAAGTACTTATCTGACAACTACATTTGGTGGTCTGTAATACCTGCTATGTAGAGGTCTGGATTGATAGTTTGCAATAAATATAAAATAAAAATAAAAAAGCAAATAAATAAAATCCTAGTCTTCTCAAGTTACATTATTTACATGTGATAGGATCCGATGAAGTAATCATTTTCCTAAGGATTGCTTGTGCTTTTGTAACACGCAAAAATGCACTAAACTGAAAAGTATTGTACTAACAAACACCGGGGCAATCAGCCAAAGCAAGTGCAATTTAAATACACACTGGCTTGTAAAATTCAGCAGTGATTTAATTGTGGGTATACATGGATAAGAAGCAACCATCAGCACTGTCCCTTGCCTGGCCTCTATAAGGAAGCTGGCACTGGGAGGATAGATGATTTAATCTGTCTTGACTGGTGCTTTCCTAAGTGACTTTTTGTAACATAACTGCTAGAGGGTGAAGTTTGAAGGTCCGTTAAGTCTTCTGAAAGTGTGTTAATGTGTCTGTTTCTATCATTCATGAAGGAAAGAAGCTCTCATTTTTAGCTTGGGTGTTGTTTTCAGTTAATATGTCTAGTGCTGTAATAAAACTGGATAAGCAGTTGTCTTCGGAAGGGAGAAGCAGCGCAGAATATTTAATGGGATGTTTTCCTTTGACTTACTATGTTGCACTTCCAGATGACGAAAAGTAATTTTAGTATCTTCTGATTAGCTCATAAAACTGTAAATGCTCTATGATTTAATCATACTCAAAGAAGTTTAAGAGCAAGTAATACACCTAAACCAAGTTATTTAATTTTTCTTCAGCTTGTGAGCTGTGCATGGATATTACGATTTTATAAAGTGAAATAGAAATATTACTGTTAGAATATAGATAGAAAACTCCAAGGAGCTCAATAATAGCTCCTACAATTCTTCTATTGTTCTGTAATTTTTCTTAACAATCAGTAGAATAGATACAGTGTTTTCTATCTAGTTCAACAGTCTCTCGCTTCATGCTTTGAATTTGGTATCTGATTTCCTGAGTCAGAAGCCCCAACATAGGCACGCTGTGAGGTTAGGTCTTACGTAGAGAAGAACCAACATAAGATTTAATGTTTCTTTTAATGACACTCGAGCAGTTTCTTTGTTAAATTGCAGACTGCATTTTAAGTCTGCCATGGTTGCTTATAATTCTTGGCACCTGGAATACTCCAGAAGTTTTTTTCTGTCTTGCAACTGAGTTTTGTTTGCATTTCAGTAGCAGACCCTGAGTTATCAGGAACAAGAAACAGTCACAAATAGTTACCAAAATAAGCAGCAGTTCCTGCAGATACTAACTTGTGCTATAGAATAATGTGATTCAGTTCTAGGTTTGTCAGTGTGTATCCTTGTGGGTTTTTTACTTTTTTGTGTGTTTGTTACCTGCAATCTTGATACGTAAAATCACGTTTTACTTAAAGCTGCAGTCTGATTAGTATTATCTTGCATGTTCTGTTAATTACTTTCTCCCTTCAAGTCTCTGGCAATAATGGTTGCTACCAGTGAAGGTTCTGTGCGCTACTGGCCCAGTCTTGCTCATGAAGGTTCATATACGGAGACTTTTACAGACTTCGGAGGCTCTCTGTGCAGTTTCCTAACAGCAGTAAAGGTACAGTATGATTTATATTAAAATGCTACTTTAATTTGTAGTTAACAACAACAGTTTGGTACCTCAGCCTGGGAGGTGTGTCATTATTACTACTACAGTTAGTTACAGTGGTAGAAACTCTGCTTTCACTAAACCAGAGAACTACTTCATCAGAATTAGATTTCTGTAAGAAGGTAATGAACAAGCATATTATGAATTGTTCTTAGAAATTGTTTTCTGCTGCTGATGTGCCTAAGTGGCGAAAGCTCTCAGTTCATTGCGAGTGGAAAAACTCTCAATTCAGTGTTACAGTTTGTTATCTTGAAAACTACTTATTATCAATTCAATTACATTTTATCACATGACTTTTTCGACATCTGCTGTTCATATCATGTATTAAAAAAATTATTTTAAGGCATCAGCATGTCATAGGTATTTGTAAACCTAATCTGAAGACATTGATTGTCATGATGAATTTCATGAGTTTCAAGATGTTAAGAAACTAATATGTATCTACCCTATTGCAACTGAATTGTGCCCAAGTTTTGGACATAAGATGAGGAAAGCAAGATCTTATTACACCTAGAGTTGAAACATTGATATCAGTGTGCGTTCAGAACTAGATAAAATTTTTGTTTTCATAGCAGTATCCTATTATTAATCAACCGGTGCTCTAAAGCTGCATTATTACTGGTATGACAACCATACTTAAATAGTTATCCTATCACTGTGCAGATTTAACTTTTAACATAATTTTTGTATGGTATGATGATGAAAATTTTGCTCTTTTTTTTTAATTTCTCTTTGACTTTGTTCTGTGAACATTTCCTGCGCAGGTAAACAGTTCAGCAACTTCCAAGCCCTTAACGTTCATTTCTGGGGAAAATTGTTGTACATCTAACAGGCTTTGTTCATTCCTTCTAATGTAGGAACTTTGATCAGTTTTGAATTGAAGGCAGCTGGATTTTTGTAATGCCTTAGTGGCAGGGGGACTGAAAACTATGTTAGCAAGTAGTGATAGGGAGTAATTGAGAATCTATAATTCAAAAAAGTTGGTGCTGAGGCAATGTTACTGTCTGCACTGGTCATTTTGAGGGCAGGGTTATTACTTTAATCTAGGTGCAGCCTAGCTGTGTGAAATGAACATCTCTCAGTGGTCAGAGCCCACCTTTAAGTTTGCTTTGATTCAAAGGGTGTAGAGCTGTTATACTCCAACTGCTCTGTGCTATGAGCTTCAGAAACAGATTCGTGGTGCTAATTGAAGTGCTAAGGTGAATGCACCCGTTAGGACATGCCCTAGCAAAAGTCTGCTTCCAGAATGAAGTATGAAAGCATCTACAGTCTAGTGCTTATTTTGCGTAACACACAAGACCTTTCATGTTTTCTCACTGCAAAAGTAACAGTATTTTTCACCATTACATTCCAAGGATTACATGAGGTACTAGTTCTCTTAAACTGAAATGGAACTTCATGGATAAAAATGTCATACAATACTAAGAAAATAAGTCTCTGCCAGTTCTAAGTACCTGTCAGATGCTTGACAATTTCTTGACATGATCAGATGGAAGACTTGTTACACAGTTCATTTAGATCAGTGTCCTGTAGGATAGGATGAGATATATTGTATAAATAAAGAAGTTACAGTATGCTTAATAGCACTTCAAGTTTTAAATGCGCGCTTGCAAGTTGTATTATTTAACTCATAACTTCACATAATGAAGGTTTAATGTAGTAGTACCTCTAGAGATTGATCAAATGTCTTTTCATGTTTTAAAAACTATGTTTTAAAATTTAAATGAATACTTTGAGTTGTATACTGCAGAGATTCAAGCATAGAGAATAACGGGGAAAATCTGTTTCAATGGTCTTTTAATATGAATAATACTTTAGTTTCTTTGTTAGCTCTTAAGTGCTATGGATGCATTGTGTCTGATTCTTATTTAGTGTTTATTCTTACATGCTGACATAAAGAATTCTGTCTTACTTTTGTGATACGTTGTTATGGTTTTTTTTTTCTTCCTTTAATATAGTTCCCTTTTCTCTTTGTTAGGGAGGAAGCTTTATTTTATCATCTTCCAGTGGCCAGCTAGTTCGATTGATACCAGATAGTTCTGGCAAGATTCATCAGCATGCCCTGCCACAGGGTCAGGGCATGTTTTCTGGAATTGGTAGGAAGGTTTCTTCTCTTCTGGGTATATTGTCTCCTGGAAATGATACCGTGGTAAGCTTGAATAACATTCATATATTATTCTGCTTTAATTTTTGTTGTAGTTTCTAGCCTTGGTGTTTAAGAAGGGAAAACAAAATGTAAACATGTATGATGAAAAGCAAGACTCCACTCATTTGTTACTTATATTTCTTTGAAATTTGTAAGAAAGAAAGCAAATAAGTCTGTATACTTAGTATATGTATACTTACATACATATATACTACACTTAGTAAAGGAGAAAGCTGACTTGCTCTTTACATGTAAGTAAAAGGAGGCTTTAAATAAGTAATACTTACTGGGGAATATGCAAGGAATCAAAGTCCTGCTTTTTTCGAGTGATGGCCTCATTGAAGAAGCTAACAGGAACCTGTAATTTTACTTCCCTCATTAGGATTACCAAGGGTTGGTGATTGTGTTGAGCTTTGCCGGTGAATTCCATGAATGAGAAACATACTTTCTTCCAGCTTTTAAAGCACCCATAGCGTATTTATAAAACACTATAGGTGTTCTTTTATCAATAAGATAAGACTTCTCTTGGAAATGTTCTAATTCTCTCAACTTGTATAATGTAATTTGTATAGGAAGTGATGATTTTCTTTTTTGTGGACTGAGAGTGGTCTATATTGTTACCTCCAAATATTATGGCTGTGCTTCAACCTTTCTGGATTTTTCTTTTTTTAAATGCAGATTTCTAGTGTTCTTTGGGATAAAGAGAGATCGAGCTTTTATATGCTAACAAGTTCAAATCTAAACAAATGGGAGATTGATGATTCATCAGAACGTTATATTCTCAGCTGGGATATCAACAGGATCCTGAAAGAACATATTACAGATGCAATTTGGGTAAGAGCCAGCTCACCTGGAAAGGGCTTGTGTATTTTTTTGATAGCCAATTTTTATATAATTACAAGTCAGATGTATTGTTTTTAGGGTTCTGAAAGTAACTATGAAGATATTAAAGGAGGAGTAAATATACAATACATGGACTTGCAACAGAATCGGTAAGGAAATACACTTGTATCTGGTAACACTGACATTAATGTGATAAATGTGTTCTATTTACTTGCAAAAATTTTGTCAGTAATTGCAATTTAATTTTACTTAAGTGCCACTGTTGAGAAAATAAGCATGTCATATTGGGTGACTGGGTTATCCTATATACTTCGTGCTGCCATTATATCTTTTAGCATTACAAATTATGTACCACAAAATAATTGTTTTTACTTATTTTGTGTTTCATTTTATCATGTTTGGATATTTGTTTTGTCTTGATAATACAATCAGAGCAAGTAAACAATTGTAACTTGTTCCAGCAAATGCAGAGAATTCAGTATCTCTTGTTTTTAATTATATAAAATCACAACTGCCTTCATTCAGTTTTCTTTTGTAGTATGAATATTATTTCAAGCTGTTAATAAAACATTTAGGGTTTTGATTGTATATGTGATTCTGTTCATATGTAATGCTTTCAGTCAGAAATAAAATGCCTGTAGTGGTAGAGTTTGAGCAAGTAAAATATGTAACAATCATTTCTCAATGGTGTGATATCTGTGGTTGAATAGTGATGGACTGGTGATACTTGCTGCAGCATGGCATCCTGGAGATCGTCCATGTCTTGTCTACTACACTCTGATAACAGTAGAAGATAAAGGCTACCAGATGTCTGATGATGTTGTTGTGGAGGTCACACAGTATAATCCATCTTTTCAGGTATGCAAACAAAGGCCCAGAAACTGAGTTGAGAGCATAATGTTTCAAAATAAATCAGCTATCAAATTTTTATCTAAAGGAAAACCAAGTTCTCTGTCTTGAGGTTGTTATTGGAAGTATGTATTCGTAGTATTCTGAGGAAAATGTACTAGCATCTTTTAATGTATAATAGTACGTGTATGTAAAGGTTGTGCTTTACAGTTTGAAGAATAAGATAAAAATGTCTCAAAAATAGAAGTCTAAACATAATATTATTACTGATTTATTTTAATTTTTGTCCTGTCTGTGAAAATTTCCAGAGAGTAATTTTATGGTATACACATGCAGTCGATTGAGAACTCTGTTGAGACTCAGTAGCAGGACAAGGACCTGTATTTTGGTCCTTGCTAGACTGCTGACTTGCTGGGAGGGGAGGACACATTGGTTGTATTTAGTGTACCTCGTTTATTCTTCCAGCAGAAAGAGCACAGACTTGGGCATTAACTTTCTTTGGTAAACTTCTTTCACTCTTCCCCATCTCCCCACTGTTTGTAATGGCATTTACGTTATACAAGTTATATCCATATCTTGTTAAATTCAGGCAACTCATGTCAGCCTTTAAGATGTTAGATGTTTATTTAGGGTTTTGATTGTATATGTGATTCTGTTCATATGTAATGCTTTCAGTCAGAAGAGGAAGTGGTGTGCTGTCTGATAGTCCCAGATTACTTTAGCCATGCTGCTTACCTTTATAAGGAAAATGAAGTGTTCGCTTGTTCCACTGGAACTGGAAGAATTTCTTTACCACAGGAGAAAATAATATTTGGCATACAAGGTAATGTGTGTGTGTGGGGAATAGTAACATTTTGCTGATGCTTTCTGGTAGAATATTTTCATTCAGAGCAGCTTCATATTTATGCTCCTTTTTCTTTTTATTAATTTTTTCAAGATGTGAATTTCTCATGGAGAGAGCTCTGATATGATGTCCAGTATTGTTATTGCTTTCTCTGCATTGTTTCGAATGAAGATGAAGTACATCCTTGCTCCTGATGTATGAAAGGATGGGGGTTCTGGCTGGAGGAAAGAGGGAGTTGCGCCTGTTTTCTTTTTCTTCTGGCGTTCACTATGAATGGTTTTTGACGTTTGTTTTGAAGTTATCATGATGTCAATGCTCAGCCTAAAATACATACTGAGTGCCTGTGTCAGATGTCTGTCATCCTGACCTTCGGAGGTGTTTTCAAGTAGCTTGTGCACATCACACCTTTGGTAGAGTTTGAACCACTTAAATCTTGGTTTGTTTTTTTATTGGTTTTGTTTGGTGGGGTTTGGGTTGCTTTGGTTTTGGGTTTTTTTTGTGTGTTTGTTGGGTTTTGTTTGGTTGGGTTTTTTCCTCTTTATATTGCAGTTTTATGTAAACATGCATTACTCTGCATGAGTAGCAAACAGTGCCCACAACTTCTCTAAGTCAAGTGGAGTTGTCAGTTACTGTGGGTTAGTTCAAGACAAAATTGAGTAATTGTCTATGAAACTGTTACATGTTGTTCTTAAAATGGCATTTTTGTGCTTCCTCCCTTCCTTCAATCTTAGGAGATAACATTTTAGGAGCAGGTTCCTGTACTGGCCTCCCCATCTTCTTTGCCAAAAAAAGCGGACTTACCACCATCTTGTCCAGGGAAAACATTTCTGTGCTTCCAGAAGACCTTGAAGATTCCCTGTCCTGTTCTGTTGCTGGACCAAGAAGTGAGGTAATGGTTGTTTGCTTTGCTGGTTGAAAACTTGAGTGTAGATGCAGAATTGTTTTTTGGGCAGGTTTGAATTTTCCCTGTGGAAATCCGGACTTGTTTTGAGTTTTAAAGTTACAGAGGTATTTTTTAATTAGAGGCTTAAATGCTTGTAATGAAGCTAGTTTTCAAAGCCCACAAAATATTACACTATATGGCAGTTTGGGTAACTTCTTTGTTTTCCTTTGTTTTGAAGTTGAGATTTCTATGAAATCTTTTTTTTTCTCCATGTAGGTATATTACTGTATGTCTGTCTCTAGGCCTGATATAACACTATGCAGAGACTCAGACTTCCTTCTTGCTTCTTGATCTGGATGGTTTCTTCAGTCTTAAGTGTCTGTTCCTTTGCGTTAGGACACACTTTTCTCATTGTGCTGTGAAAATCTTGCTAGCTAAGCTGAGAAGCATAGTGGCTGAATATTGTTTCAGCCCTGTTTGAGATGTATATATTTATTCTAATAGTTATCAAATATATGAAAGTATTTTATTGATATTTTGTGCAATGTGCATTTATTAAGCTCTAATCTATATCAAACATGTTTAGTTTAAAATGTACGTGGAATTTGTTGACAAGATGTCCCTGGAATGGGAGGGAAGAATAAAAAAGTTGTTAGAAATATTCTCTATATTCTAAGTGATAAGTGAATTTCAATCCTTATTCCAAATAAACCACCCTTAAAATGAGTTGCTACTAACTGGTGTTTTAGTGGAAGACCTTTGTGTGTGGTATGCTAAGATAGAACTTTTTCTTACTGAACTAATTGTATTTGTCTGCACTTAGATTGCTTTTGTGGGTGATAGTACTCACAAATACCTTCTAAATTCTGTCAAAAATGTTGGGTTTAAATGGTAAAATAACTATCATTAAAAAATTGGTGAAAGAAGTTGACATAAGTTGTTCAGTTTTTTTACAGATTGTATGAAGCTAATTAGAATGTTTGAGGTTACACCACTGTGATTTCCTTTGTGATATATCTTACAGGCTTATGTTAGGCTTAATAAACACAACTGCTTCTGGTGGCATTTTTACTTTAGATCTGTGTTGTTACTGCTTAGAAAAATTGCTTTCATTTCATAATGAAGATCAGTATTTGTCTTTTGGTTGAAGTTTTTACTTTTCATCTTCAGAGTCCTGCATTTGACATAACCAGTCGGCTAGAATTTATACCACAGGAAGATAAGACTAAATTGCTGAAAGCTGCTTTTCTACAGTACTGCAGGTACAAATTGCACTTGATTTTTGAGGCTTTGTTTGTTTGTTTGCTATTCTTGAAGTCACTCTAATGTTTGAGTAGGAGATTATCTTGGCAAAGATACCCCTGTACTGTTGTAATCAAGGCTTTATTAGGAAAATATTAGCTATGTCTTGGGCTAGTGAAAAAGTGATGTGCTAGAAAGAAGCAGACTTCTGTAATTTCAGTGGCTTTGTTTACTCTGTAAAGTAATTCTATAGTAAATTCTATGTAATTTCTATAATTATTTTATTGACAGTGAACTTTAAGTTTTGTTATTTTGACTTCCTTATTCTTGTAGTAAGTGGTTTGTTGTTAAAAACATTCTTTCTTTCTTTTTATTTGTGTAGCTATTTCCAGTAATACTGTTGAATATCTTTAATTGCTTTTTATGTGGCTGTGAAGGTAACTAGCATGGCAGATTTTGTGGCAAGATCTTTTTTAGATTGACTGTTATGGGAGAGTGGAACTGGAAGTAAATACTGTTCTTCAGACTCTGAGTAAAGCAACTTGACTGTTGGGAGGCATGTGGTGCTTTGGAAAGGTTTGATGTTGAGATGCATAATATAAACAGAGGAGGAAGAAGAGATAAGAAGATAAACAGAGCAATAGACATAGGCTATTTATATTTAGAGAAGATTGTTTTCAATGTATATTTATTAACACCACCACCCCTCAAAAAAAAATTCAACAGCAAACAAGAGAACAACCAGTACCAGCCCACAAAGCCTTGTAGGACTAATCTCCTTAAAGAGTCTTAAGAAAATAGGAAGAAAAGATTTAAGATAACAGGAAGTAGGAGTGCTTTCAAAATAGAGCTGCATGTGAGGTAGAATATGATGGAGGGGATTAGGCGTATATAATAAATGATTTCAAGACAAAAAAATTAGGAAGAAAATTACATATATTTGGAAATGGGCATGTCAGTAAGCAGAACTACTGCTGAAAATGGTTGTAGTGAAGTCCTAAGGTGACTAAGTAGTTAAGGTCTGAGTGCACAGATAACAAATACAAAAGTTGGTATCACTGCAGATGCAAACAAAGGACTCGTAAAGAGCATCAGAAGAAAGTAGGAGGTAGTAAGGGAAGTAGTGTGAATCAGTATGAAAATCTAGTGTTCTTTTGATTAAAAGATGGGTCATATTTATGGAACTGGAAGAAATTAATAATTTGATGTGATAGTGTAAGAATAATGCATTATATTTTCTGAAGCATTTTCATGAGAGCTTTTACTCTGTTACCATTTGTGAGAATGATTGCATGTACTCTTGAGAAGATTTTAAAGCCAGCAGTAGAAACTTGATGGTTTATCTACCAGAGACATCTAGACTTAGTTCTGTATGATGAATCTTTTCTCTTAAATAGTAATAATAGAAGCAATAAAATAAAAAGTGACCTGAAACACTTCCTGGCATGGGTTTTTTGATTTGATAAGTTGTACAACCTTTATTCACAGAATCAGAATACCTTTTATCCTCAGTTAGTTCGAAGAGAGCCCAAACAGTGCTTGAGGTTTATAATCTAAAGCACTTAACAAAAAGGATATCTGAAAATTCTGTTGTGTGGTTCTTACTCCTATAATCCTATCTGCTGTTTTTATTTCATGTGTTTTGTGTTTCTTTTATTTCAGGAAGGATATAGTCAATGCACAAAGCATGGTAGCTGAGCTCTTTCCAAGTAACACAGATCTGGATTCTGATACTGAACTGGATAGGGCAGTGACTCAGATCAGTGTGGATTTAATAGATGATTACCCTGCCTCTGATCCAAGATGGGCTGAATCTGTACCTGAAGGTAAACATAATGTGGTGCATGTTATGTTTTGAGGTTTTGGTTTGGCTTGGGTTTGTTTGTTTTTGGGGGGGGGGAACAAAAGTCTTCATTATTCTAGATGAAATCATGATTAAAGCTTTCCACAGGAGGTATAGGTGTCCCTTGCTGTCCACCACCATTAGGTATATTTTAAAAAAGGCTAAAAAATTCATCTTATGAGACTGCCAGATAAACTTGTGGGCTGTTGTGTTTAGTTCTTGTCTTCACATAGTAAACACAAGCAGCAAAGAAAACAGATTTCTGAGAAAGGGTACTTTGTACAAGCAACTTGTGGTGCCAGTCTAATGTTCCTATGATTCCTTGGATGCTTCTGAATTATTTTCCGTAAATAGATACGTTAAAAGAAGGATCTTATTTGCTCATGCTTAGCCCTTTGTTAGCATGGCTGCACACCTTCTGGTAGGCTTGGATTCTGAGTGGAATGAGCTCATGTCCCTCTGGGGCATTGCCAAAAAGAGGACTAGAGAAATTTATTTTCAGGTATTTGTTGTATGTAAAGGATTAAATAATAAATGCTTTAAGCAAGAAACATTTTTGTTCATGCTTCCCTGCCTCTTATGAACAGTGTTCATTTGAAAATGTATGCAGGACCTCTAGGCAGCAGTTGCCAGTTACTGAGCAGAGACTTAGTCTGGAAGTTCACGTAGTAAATAGTCACAGGTGGATGATGCTTCCTGCTGTTGTTTCTGCGTGGCATAGAAGCGTATAGAAATGTGTTTACCTGTGAGGGGGGAAAAAAAAATCCGTACTCGGAAATGAAGATACCAGGTGCTCTGATCTAAGATTTTTCTCTTTTTAGAAGCAGTTGGCTTCAGCAACACATCTCTTATTCTTCTTCATCAGCTGGAGGATAAGACAAAAGCACATATCTTTTTCATTGAGTTTCTTCATCAGGTAAAACTGTATTGTTTTTTTTGATATGAGCACGCACAGTAGAGTATTATTTTGTCTTAACGTGGCTCTTCTAGAACACTGTTTGAAGTGCATGTGGTGTTTTGTATTTTTCACTAAAAGGTTGGTGTGTTTGAACATCTGGGTAGTTTTCCAGTGCGAGCCATGCCCATGGCAACTCGGTTGTTGCTCTGTGAGCATGCAGAGAAATTAGCAGCAGCTATTGTTCTCAAGAATCACCACTCCAGACTGCCTGATCTAGTGAATGCTGCTATACTGATGGCATTGAATAAAAGAGAGTGTGATATTCCACCAAATCTTACCCCTGCAGATGTGTTCTTTCGAGAGGTAAGAAACATCTTATTTTTGAATCGTTGTATAGTATCACATGTAGTAAAAGTTGCAATGCTTTAGTGTATACTTTGGAAATTATCCGTTTAAAAAACAATTCAGCGTTACACAATTTCAACTTAAATGGGGTTGGTGTGATAGTATTTCCTTCATTGTTACGCTTTTTTATGTCTGCAGCTGAAACGTGATTTCCAATAAATTTTATGTTGCAGAAGTAAAGTTGTTAGGATTTCCAGCTAACTGACATGGATGAGCAATGAAAAAGAAAAAATTCTCTGGCCTGTCAGAAGGTGTTTGCTAAATTATCATTTTTAAGGCATGAACTGAAGAGTATGAAGCTTTCCAGGTAGAAGAGATGCTTTGATCTGTCCTGGATTGAATTATATCAGTTTGGTCTCCTAATGTTTGTCCTCTCTAACATTAGTGAATCTGAGCTACTTAATCTAAGTTTGGCCATGTCCCAGTCAAGCTCTCAGCCTTTATTTCCTTCTCCCTTCTTGAAAAGAGCTATATACAAAACATTTATTTATAGAAAACTTCTTTCCTGTAGAGCACAGTAGTTGCTAATGGAGAAAAAATAGAAATAATAGTTTGCTATTTTAAAGCAGATTTGTTATGCAATACACAAAGGTTCTACTGACAAATGTTTCAGAAGATGATGGAGGAATGTGCTTAATGAACGTTGATGGAGTTGCCTTCAAAAATTAGGTTGGTTTGTTTTTTTTTTCTGGATTTAAGTCCAGAAAGAAGGTAATTCTTGTGTTCCAAGTATTATATGAAATACAAGCTGATGACTTTGTTATCCGCTAGAGGAGTTGATACCTTCTAATATTTGGGACTATTGCTGTAATACTTACTTGTTTTTCTGTGCAACTCATGATTTGGTTTTCTGGCATAAGGTGGTGATGGGTATGTTTGTGTCCATTGTGATTTTTCTTTCTCTCTTTAAGGTGTCCCAGATAGATTCCATCTTCGAGTGCTTACTAGAAGAAGAGGAACAAATCCTGAAAGATATGCCTATGGAATCAATTGAGTGGGCCCAGATAGTTGTCAATGTGAACAACATCATTAAGGTATAGAACTGCATTAACTAAGATATTTGTGAGAGGGGGAAGGTAAATACTGAAGAGCACTGAACAGGTTGAGTACAACACATTTGGGTTGCTAACACGAGAACAAAAGTGAGCGTGCAGATATCCATATACATTAAGAAGGAAAAGATGGTCTCATGCAGAATTAGGGACATTCTTTTTACTCATCAGTCACTGCTAAAGAGAATTTGAGAAGTTGCAGCATTGTTGGAAATTGAGAAAGCATGAGTGTGTAGCAAAGAATGAAAAGCTTGTGCTTGAGCACTGAGGTTTTTTTTTGCTCAATAAGTATGTACTCTTCTATACAACTGAGGGATGTAGAGAGAAGAGGGATAT